>JAARMF010000814.1:0-18782 GCA_022844705.1 Toxascaris leonina | reverse complement strand
CGGCGGTATCGCAGTCGTTCACATCGTGCATTCTGAGCACGATTTAGAGGCTGCCAAAAAATTGCCGGTATTATATGTCGAGCAATTGTTCTACGTTGCCTTTGTGATAGTTGCAGCAAGACTTGCACTAGCCAATGTTGAAGCACCTCACTTCGAACACCGCAGATTGTTGCCAATGGAGTCTTTCACAGTGATCCCCTCATCGGCTTTTGCATTGTTTGCCTCATTTATGAAACGTCTCAGAAATGAGTATTCCTCTAAAGAAATTACAACGAACACTTCTGCATGCAATTCCGTGAATCAATTGCTGTCGTATTTACACAATCGAATTTTGCAATTTTAAATGCATTTTCGTGTGAAACTTTTTACTGCTTATTTTTTTTCTTTACGAGCGATATGACTGCTATGAGAGTTATAGCAACCGAAATAACTCGCTACTATGGATACGTGAATCAATTCTTTTCGTTTATTAGTACTATTTTCTTTCATCACTTGACACAAATCCTCGAATATGTTTCCTAATGAATGCGAATTGTCGTTGAATGCTTGTTTTCGAGAGCTATACAAAATGTTCCATTATTTGATATAAATATTGTTAATTTATGATGACTATAAATCCTGAAATTAATTCCAGTCTGATAATAACACATTTAATTTGCATTCGAAGTATCGATTGTGCATGTTGAACGAATTACGGAAGCCGTTATTCATTCGCTGAAAATGTTTTAATTGTTTTCAGCAAATCTTTCATAGGCGCCAAATTTATCTCTCATCTGTCGGCGTTCTTCTTATTATTATTATCATATTAGCCGAATTTGACGGAAAGAAAGACAGCGAAGTTACGAGCGAACGTCTCAGAATGGAATATTGCAGCGTTTCATATCAGATTACAACCAAATCGATATNCCAAATCGATACCGCACACAGTATGGTAAGTATTTTCTTGAGAAAAATTCCTTGCAAATTGACAGATTTATTCGCTCATTTGCAAATTCTTCGGAGAAAAAGCTCCTCAGGAGTCGAGAGCAATAACTTGAAGCATAAATCATTCGATAATGGAACGCTCTTGAATATATTAATTGTATTTGTCCATTTGATTGAAGCTGTTTTTTGCTTCGCAAATTGTTCGAATGCATTAGTTGCTTGTTTATGATATTTATGCATCACATTTTTTTCGCTCTTTCAGCGAATTTGTCAGAAAAATTCAGTGAAACAAAAAAAGGGCAAAAAATCTCGAAAGAAGGCAATAAATAATGCAAATATGTCAATATATTGTAAGCTGATGAGTGAAATCTTATTAAACGCTGACATCTAACGAACTAAAAAATGTCGTTGAGAATTAAAGACGAAAGCAACAAAGCGACAAAAAATTCGATATTCTTATTTAATTCAACATGCAATTTTATTACAAAATCTCGAATTTTGGAAATTGAGTTTTATGCGTTATTAAAGAAAGGCGTTTATTTCTAAGAAGACCTAGTGGCGAACACACCTTATGCATATTTGTGGATTTATCCATTCGTCCGCTAGTTTCAACTCATTCAACCTCAAGTATTAGAGGCGAAACGTTTTATCAGAACTACTCTATCCCGTGAAATTTCAAGATTATTTATCAATTTCAATCTATGAGCACATGTAGACATTTCACTGCCGCAAACAATTTTGCTCTAATTCTGTGAGGTATAGCCAGGGGAGTGTCGAATCGTGCTAAAGAAAGTGACACGATTGTAGTTCCTCTCGATGGGCCAACCAGTTTCACAAATTGCCAAAAAATAATCAAATATGCTCACTAATGCGCCAATATTAGACTGCTCCAGTCGCTGCTTCAAACTCTGCACAAGAGACTCGCTTTCCATGATCGAACCGATGTAAGTGCAATCCGACTGGTCGTAAAATACAAGCAACTTTTAGACTTCTTTAACTGTCTGCAACTTTCTCGGACGTTGATGGAGCAATGTGAACGCTTGTAGATTAGTTTATCCCGTAGTGTGCATTTGGATCATTTGATTTCGAAGTTCTAGTCTGAGCCATTCGCGAGCTGAAACTATCGCACAAACGGAGAGACGCAAGCATAGTTCTCATACTTATAACATTTTGCAAGTACAAATTTAACGAAAACAAATGAAAAGGATTGTCTAGTGGGGGGGTTTGTATGGTTGGTAGGCGTGAGTGAGAGGGCCTATTATTGAGCTGGTTTAATCATTTGTTGTCGATTTGTTAAGCTCTTTAGTTTGATGAGTGGTATCAAAAAAGCGCATGTTGTGCCAGCTGTTCTCTCACACTTCTCTAAGCGTTTTGCGGAAAGTCGCTCAGAGAACAAAGCCATAGGCAGCAACAACTTTTAAAGACAACCGAATGGCATAGCAATATCGAAGAGTTCCTAGATCACTGCAATTATCGGAATTCATGCCATAATCAAGCATTGGAAGTAACGAAATTGTGTTCATTCCTGATATCAGAATCCATCACAGCAGCTCAAGTATGACTGAGAAACGTTAAAAGAAAGCAAATGAACTTATCAGAGTCAGAAGTCTATGTCAGTTGACAATAATAAGCTGTAATTGGTCAAAGTGAAACGAAGAAAACTCCTGGCAACGCTCCGATATCTTCTCAAAGTTTACGTAAATGTAGCCTGAAATGATCCCGGGAAATTAAGTTTGAAATCGTTTCCAGCGTGAGAGCCACTTTACGGGTAGGGGCGACTTCGATTCAACACTGCCCTCCAAATGGAGGGCAATGATGGATGGTGAATTCAGTACTACTACTATTTCAAGCCTTCAGCTTAGCAATATGCTGAGCTTATTTTATATGTAGATTTTTATTAACAGCTAACATCTTGAAAGTTATAGGTCACAATACTTTGTGTGAAAGAAGTAGACGCGTGAAACGTTCTGACAAACATTTTCGATGAAAGATGTAGACAGGTGCTTCTTATGAAAAATGTACCTGCACACAGCTGACGAAATGTTGTCCGCATACATATTTCGTGCAAGGACGTGGAAACAGCTTCAAGAAAACGTTGTAGTGAATGTTCCACACTTTAATTTTTTTGCATCAAAAGTTGTGACGCGTGATGTTTTCATCACCTCAACATTGCATCCAAAACAACGATGTGATTCGTGATATTCGAATGAAGAAAGAGAGATAAAGATCTCATCAGTTATCAAAACATGAGCATTATACACCTTTCGTATTTTCAGTGAGCAGCTGCGACGTGCGACCATTGCCACCAAGAGATTTTTGGTGCATTAGCTATTAGCTACAGCAATTAGATCGAAACAACGCGAAATATCTCTGAGTTTAGAGAGACGCTTTCGACAGAACTAGATTCAGAAGTGCTATGGTGCGGGTGGGGAGGGTTATTGTGCGGGTGGGGGAGAGGGGAAGAGAGGGTTATTGGCGAATTTAGGTTGAAGAAAAGATGCTATGGAGCATAAGTTTGTCGCAAGTTTCTTCAACTTCGTTGCTCTCGTGGCCGCCTTCTATTGATTTGTGGAGCAGTGCTGTGGCTGTGTGTGTGTGCGTGTGTGGATTGTTGCTAGCGTTCGATGCTTGTGCTGCATAAACACTTGCCGTGCGCATCACCCATATGTCCGTCGTTTGGTTGAAGGCGTATTTCAACGGGTCCGGTTGCATGCTGTTAACGAGAGTTTTTTTTCTTCTTGCAATAAATGTCCTTTTCACAGATGTATGAATTTCGCGGATGCGTTGTTTGTTCTCGAAAAGACTCGTTGATGAATGTGAGCAATTTCTGTTTAATCTAGCTGCGTCGTTTTTCGATATTTGCCATCCAAATCTCAGCTCTCCCTCTTCAATCCGTAGCTCATTTGAATTTACGTGCATTATTCATCATCCAATAAATATTTACACTCTTCAAGTTAACATTAAATTTTCCCAAATTTCCTTATTAAATAGTTGAAGGCTAGTGACATTTCCATCCTCTAATTAGCCAGGTTCATATTTCTTCGAGGAAAACAAAGTAACGCGCAATGATGTTGTCGTCATTTAACTGATCTAACCGCGAGTGCAAGTCTATAAAACATTCCTTTCTTTGTGATTCGTTTGATGTAAAATTGAAACGAAAGAAGTGCAATATGCATGCAAGATTTTCCTACGTCTTCAGATATCTGTAACTCAATTCGTTGATGGCTTGTGAAAATGACTATAAATAACCAGTCATTCTACGGTATGTACTGCAACCATAGAGGGAGCCTGAGTTCAGTATTGGCCGAGTAGAATTTGCTGGACTGGCAAACACACGCACATAAATAGAGATACGCGCAGACTTCGTACATTCATAGATCCGCGTAGGTTACTGCGAAGCCGTTTGGAGGTGACCTTCGACCAGACTCCTTGATTCCGCCCTGCTGAGCCACTCCGTCTAGCAACCTTATAGAGAGGAAGGTGGTGGAGTGTTTCCTAACCCTCCTCCTAATCGGGACAAAGCTGGATGAACTCTCCACTGCCAGACCGACGGAACTCGAGCAGAAGCCCAAACCTTCTCACTCTCAAACGAAAGTGAGATTGAGAAATGAAGAGACATTTAGTCGCAATGAACACTCCCTCTATCGAAATAAAGTAAAATGAAGTTTAAACGGCACAGATATGACCTCAATATAATGCCCTGTGCAAATGAAAATTTATGGAGGCATATAAAAATTTGCCACGAGGGAGAACACAATTAATGCTGCACCTGTAGCCATAAAATCAGAAAAGGACACAACTGCTAACGCTGAGAGAAGTTTGATGCTGTATTCGTCAGAACAACGCAAATAATTTTTTTTTTTAACCACGACCCTTGAAAATTGTCTTCTGAAACTATACTTGCATTCGTTTATAAATTTCATTCATATTTATTGTTTCGATTATAATATCAGCAAATTTACTCGAAAATTTTCCGATAAGTTATCGGTGAATTTCATTGGAAAATTCTCCTTTCACGCATGTAACTTTTCTCTAAAACAATTAAACCACAACATTCAATCTATTGGGCGGTTAGAAATCACAAAGTGCAATATTGCGGCTTTGTAGAATTTTACGCTTCACTATAAATTCTTACTTGTCACGCTATTTGCTTAAGTAGCACGCAGTATTATTCATTTATTGTTGCTCTATTCGTGATGGCGTGAAATAGTTCATGTTGGAAGTGCCATAACAATTGCCTTACTGAACAGTGCGAAATGTTTGCGGTATAAGTGGCATATATAATATTTCTGCTCATATAATTCTCCGAACGTTTTGAGAAACATATGAGGAATTCTTCGAACATTTTGAGAGACTAATGAGAGATCGTCAACGCTCGACGAAATCGCCTATTGGATTCCATTCTCACGGATATGCCTCAATGAATGATTTTTTCACGGTGAATTTACTCTCTGGAATAGGCACAATCCGTGCTAGAATACAGTTCTGTGCTCTTGTATCTGCATTGATTATTCGGTTATATATGTCATATCCAACTACAGGTATAGAGACGCCACACAAACATGGCACTATGTGTGTTTCTTAAGAAGTTGGTCAGAAATAGGGTAAATAAATGCTAGCGGCTACACTTAAATATAACTGAGTATTTCTTTAAGCTGTTCACTACTTGATTATAATAGTATTGAGAACTCTCTTACATAGGAGATGTTTTTTATCAGTGTACGAAGCAAACGGGTACAAGGTTAAAAGGATCAGAGGGCGGATGATTGCCGTTGCCGTGAAGATAGTTTGACTATTGATGCAAATAAATTTTACAGGAAAGAACGGGGCTCGATTCAGTAGATATAGTGAGGAGGGGAAAGGGTAAATTTTGAAGGGCTGTGAAGATGAGGTGGGAAGGANAGATATAGTGAGGAGGGGAAAGGTAAATTTTGAAGGGCCGTGAAGATGAGGTGGGAAGGAAGAGGTGGATTTTTATACGAGCTGAGAATCTGCATCGTACATTAGTATCGCAATCCGCTTTCAAAGTGGATCAGCGGAGCTTGAGCCGAAAGATGCGAATTAACGAAGGGGCTGAGCATTCCGTATTACGTAATTTTTGTTGGGCGAAAAACAACACACGAAGGATTGCCTAGCGTGATATGAGCTTTTTATTTCTGCTTTCCAAGCTAAATTGTTTGGTCTCTTGCCAACAGCTAATAAGGCCTATTAGCTGACATGAGATGTTACGCTTGGGCTTTAACAGATCAGTGGTATCGTTTTTCGTGATGTCTATGAACGAGCTTAAATGGTGTGAATTGTATGAATGAGGTGCAAAATGCATGCTAATTTTAAGCGCACTTAGCCCAAAGCCCAAAAAGACATGCATGCTACATGTCTTTTTGGAACTGATGGAATAGCTTGAAGCGGCAAAGGAGGCGGTTGGACGAATGAGGTTTCATCCGGGAAACATTCAAACATTCAGCCTACATGAGTTTCGAGTTGAAACAACTAGAATGATTGACGAATGCATGCATGCACATTTGCCCAGATACAATAGCATTGCTGTGGCTTGCATGGTTGCAAAGGAAGCAGAATTAATTTATTTCTCAAATTTTCCTAACACCTCTGTTTGCATTTATCCGTAAACCTGTTTTTGCATCATATCAGTAATCTAAAACTCAATTACTGCTGCCAGTTCACTGAGGATATATCTCCATTTGAAGAGATGAAAAAATTTCTTTTATGTTTGAATTTGAATGGAAGAAGCGCTGAGCAGATTATGACAAACGTAGCAAAATCCTAGAAGATTTTGGAGATGTCCCCATAAAGCAAGGTGTATTAGCTTGCTTCCACGATTGTTAATTCGATATGTGCTTGCTTCTATGATTGTTATTTCGATATCTAAGCAAATCATTCGTATTTGATGAACATAGAGAATAATTGATGCATTTCAGTTGAGTTCGCTATATACTCGTTTAGTGAGGGCGTTTCTCGCCCTCGGCATCCTCGGTGCCGCCGAGGTGAAGAGGCAAACTGTTTCCGAAGAGGTTCGAGTTTTAATGTTCTTTTTTCACACTTCAAATTATTGAGCTATTTATCCAGCATACTCCTAACTATTTATCTGCTTCTCTGATACTAGCGAGTCATACTCAAGTGAGACAGGAAATTGTTGGCACACTCTGAAAAATCTTATGAAAGAATTTTGGCTTCTTTTCTACCTCTCCCATTTACATAAGAAAAGATCGCATTCACAGTGCAATCTGTATCATCAAACGGTTCCCGTCCATATCACCTATGCGGTTTACATTATTGATGCGGTAAAAAAGTTTTTGCTGGAATGTTGTGCTATAGAATTGTTGCAAAATTGAAATTTCGAAGCGAAATGGTCATGGATATTGTGTTGCACGAAAGTGATACAAATCGCTTCACATTTGTGGAAGAATTATTGGTAGTTGGCGTATAAGCAAATATTCGAAATAAAACCTTTTCAACTCGCCATCCTGTTGAAACTAATCCTCGAATAACGATTAATGGACAGAGTAGGAAGAATATCATTAGTCACATACATATGAGGTGTTAATGGTTTCGAATACGAGAGATGTCTTCTATGAAGGTTGATACCTCCATTTTGCTTGTCACCTTCATTTTGGGGCAAATTTTACTCTTTCTTCAAAAATAACACTGTTACATAGTGCAAATATCTTTCTTTTGCAAAAACTGTTAGCGCACCACTACTACGTTGTTTTTTAATTACTCTAAAACATTTCTAAATTGACCTCATTTCCTGTGTTCTTTTGGGCGTCTTTTCTCTTCTTATGCTGCACGCATGTTGTTTAAATAAAGTAACTGATATTCTCATCAGAATGGCTCGTATCGGCTGCAAGAAATCAATGCGCATTTCATTTAATTGATTTTGCCGTTTTATCTTCATTTTGCCTTATCTTTGATGCTGTAAGGCATCCTTACTGTCGAACAACAGAATATCACAAAATAAAAGAGGCTGTTTGATCGGAACATCATGAAAATCCGGAAATGGGGGTGCATTCCTACCGGAAAGGTGACGCACAATGCCCTTTGAAGATGAAAGCAGCATCGTTGAGCACCAATAGAGGAGCCTCAATAGATAGTGAAAGTCGCGCTCCTGCAATCAGCATTCTCCTTTCGCGATGCTAAACCAGAACTATTTCAGGATCCCAACTCGCGCTTTTTGTGCCAGGGCTCTCTGAGCGACTTCGCAGCATGCCAATGCCGCGAAGAGGACAGCGAGCTGTCTTGTATTAATGCTCAATTTGTCGATACGGACGTCTTCCTCCATGTAAATAATCACTACAGGTTGGTGTTCTACCTGAAGAACAAATATCCTGACGCCGCTGTAACCGATGCAGTGAAACTGCTGAGCAAGGTTGACCTAGACTGAAGTACTTTAGGGGATGCGCCAAGGAGAACGACGCTGTTGGACTGCAGTGGTTTACTCAAAAACAACCTCAAAACAGTGTAAAAGGAGCGCACAGTGTTACGTGCTGCAAGCAGCAAAATTCTATTTGAAGCGTTATATGGAATATGCTCTTCTATTTTTAACAGCCTGTGGGATGCAAAGATTTGCTTTCATTTTTCAAAAACGGTGAGGGATTTCGAACCCTACGGGTGGTGCAGGGTTGATCTCACAAAAAGCTGGTGTGAGAAAAACTCTTGTTCGACCAAACGCTTCTCCACTGGTCTGGATGGGGTAAAAATGTGAATTCAATATGTACGAATAGATCTGAGCAATTCGCAAGCCTGATACTTTCTCACTGTAGTCGAAAAAGTGAGCTGGGCACTTCCCCTGAAAGGAGCAGCAGAATATCAAAATTTTCTCTTTCGTCACGGTCCACAACATGCAGGCACTAATCAACGGAAGCACATGTGTCTCCGATGCAAGCTAATGTGTGCATACAGTTGCGATGTATTAATGAGCCGCTTTTTCCTGGTTTTTAACTTTTTCCTGGTTTTAACAGCTCTATAGTGAGAATCCTACAAATAGCTTTTGAGCACTCATATTTCAGCGGATATTTTATGTGCTAAAGAAGAGGGCTTATTGTTGAAATTGTGGAAGATTTCCCTTAATCCTTCATCATATTCAAATGCACATGTATAGCATTACCTTTTCCCCATTGTTCTAAACAAATAATACATATTATACGCAGAAATGAGCTAATTTCCCAACTCAACCACTTCCCCCACTCTACTCACTAATTTGAAGAACATAAGTGAAGAAGCAAGCCGTGGCAGCAGGCACAATAGATGCTTTTGTACTTGACAAAGAAATTGCGAAATATGCAAAGAAACCCTTATTTCGTGGACACCTCCCATTACCTATTTCTTCGAGGTGAAACAACGCATTTTCGCGAAGGAGTTGGCAAAATGTAGGAATACAACTCGCAGAATAGTGTACAATTTCTTTTTGCCTTGAAAGACTTCAGCTGCTTTCGAAATTAGTGAGTCGATGTGAAGTATATGAGCAGCTTATGTATTCGTAGATACGTCGCTGCTGTTATGGCGTGTTGCAGAGGAAATGTGCTAGTCACTGATTCATTATCTGGAAAACACTTTTGTAAGCTATGATTTGGTCTGATATGGTTACGAGTCATACGTTGTCTTAGTCACAGTTAGTTGATTAGCAGTTTTGTATGGAGCGACGACTGTATAATCACCAACTCTTATAACGAGATTTTCATTCCAGGCATCTTCGAAAGGTTACATTCCATGGGAATAATTTCCAGGACCTCCCAGATAGTCCATTATTCGGTCAAAATATTCATCAAAATCTTGAGGTATCATTTACTCAACTGTCTAAGCGCGATATTCAAGAGAAAATGCTTCATTGCAAGCCTACCCTTTTCATTAGCAGTAGATTATATCTAATAAAGTGTTATTGCTTTCTGATTATCTGCGTTTGAAACAAAAGCATTTTCATGAGAGGATATTATGAAATTTGTGCATACTGAGGCACAATATTGTGTCCCTCCACTCGAAAACAAAAAAAAAAGCATATGCGTGATTATATTCGATTCCTTCAACGTTCTGTGCAGTTCTATTTATAACTACTTGAATAGTCTTCAGTTATTTCCAAATGAATGATAAAAGAAGCGTTAGTGCCATTGAAAAAGGTCTTAATAAGAATTTGAAAGTGCATCGGTTGTAAGGATGTCGACCATACGGATATCCATAAGCAATAAACGCAATATTGCAACATAAAACTTGGAAAGAAACTTCGATGAAATTCGAGAAAGTTGAGAGATTTTATGCATCGAGTGATAGAGTCTTCTGCAATTTCATTAATGCAGACCTCACAATGATTTCTACAAAGAGAAATATTTTCTGCATCTGCAACAATTTGTTCTCCTTCGTCCTGTGCTTTTCTTAAGCACATATTCATAGATATTCTTCAAGTATAGACTAACATCTCGATGAATCGCTTCTTTCTTTCAGATAAGACATCACAAAGGCAAAAATATTTTATATACATATTCAAATGAATTGAATATAATAGGTTGCCATTATTAACGTGAAAACCTTTGAAGCGTATATTTAGGCAAATGCACTCCTCACAAATCTCTAATGTAGTAGCACCTAGCAATGCTCGATTGGGGATGTTTCTGTCATTCTGCAACACACAAATGCCGTGAATATAAATGTGTTCCATGTGAGCAGCACCATCATTTTATAGCAGCTGAAACGTTCATACAAGCTCAAAATTTCCTCTGTTCTCTTTTGCGCACCTAATTTTGCCGGAGGACTCAAATTGCTGATGGGGAGCTTGAGCGCTTGTAGGTCCTCAAGAAATACGTGAGTTGGAATTAAGCGTGAGAATTTTAAGAGCGAAAAATCTATAAGTGATCCAATTTTTGGTAATCTTCGGCAGTGACCCTTTATCTATCAAAATCTGTTTTGTATTAATGATACTGTGTATAGGTTTTGTATGAGTCTCTTGCAGGTGTTAAATATATCGGCGAATTATATCGTAAACTTACATTCACATGCTCTACAAGGGATGCCCAATTTGCTTGTGTTAGACATAAGCAATAACGAGATCGTTCTCAAAGACGAAGATGTCAATTTCCTTTCGCATACACCAAAGTTAAAGCAGGTTAGACCGCTTTATATGGTATCCGCTTATACTGAGTTCCTTTTTCTTTCCAATATATTTTTGTTTATTTCTTCTTTGATTCCGCAGTTCATTTTTTTTTTGTTCAGACATTTCAGTTTAACTCCTGTAGTGCGAATACATAAATTCGCTCATTTTTCCTGTTTCATTCGATTGTTACCTTGATACGTTTCGAACGCTTAAACAGGTCTGGAGAACCTTTGCTCCTTCTGATAGGATGAGCAAATCGCAAATGGAGAGACCTGCGAGAGGTGCCTATAGTGCGAGAGGTGCCTTCCACATTTCCTTCAACTGAGCGCCCGATTGCATAAGTAGGCAACATTCAATGAATAGTGGGGAACAATGAATTCACATTTCAAAAGATCTGACAGCTGCTGCAAAATTCCTGCGGAAGACGCATCCTTATGGAACTGAATCTGCTCAAATTGATGATCTCAGTGCGTGCAATTTTTTTAGTTACATTAAATTTTTTTGAAGAAACTACCGCCAGAGTGACTCCCCCAACACATTAAAAGTAATTACCCGTAAACTAAGTGATTCAAGGTGAAGCACAACAGGCTATCTGTGGTTCGCATTACGCCAATCAAATTCTGAAGCATCAGCTCTAGGAATTTTCGAATTGAAACATTTAGGCAGACAAACACATTGATACACCCACATACATATGTATGGATATTACGCTGTTGTAATGCGCTTTTGCAAAGCACTTTCACAAAATGCCGCAATAAGTGCAAAAACCCACCAGAGAGTTCTGTGCGATATCCGCTTATGTACGTCTGCCCACTCGGTCAGTGATTTGTCCAAATGTGCATGAACAATGACAGAAAGATCAATTGCGTGTCTTCCGACGAAACAGGCTTGCTTTACAAATTCCGCTTTATGACTCTTTCCTACCGACCGTGCAACGTCATGTGAATCGAGCGAGTTGTGCTGGAGTTGGGATGATGAGCATGAAGCAAAATTTGCTGCCTCAGTTTTTATGGTTTGCAAGAGATACGCGACTTAAAACCGATGCAAAAAGCTAGTCGTTCTCATAACGCAATTTTGGTGCATGTATCAACAGGCATATCTTCTCAATTAAATAAGACAAACGACAAATGCGATCATCATCAAATATCTTTTTTGCCACCTCCGCTTGAGGTGACGATGCTTCCTTTCACTGCTAAACCCGTCTAGCCTTTGATGATTCACATATGTGACATTCTTCTCCATACCGTCCGACTCAATTATTGGTCCTTTCTGCTGATGGTACTCTTTCCGAAGGGAATGAGATTTCATTAGAGGAACTTTAGGAGAAAGCACGAGACGGCCAATTTTTCGACTTGCAGTGTTTACAAGAAACAGAATTTCGCCATAATGCAATTGCACTACGCTAGGTGGCAACGGATGTTCAGCAGTAAAACAATTTGGGAGGTAATACGGCGATAAAGACGCATTAGCTGTATGTACTCTAAAATTAACACTATGCATAAAAACTAAGAGGCATTTTGGAAGATTTTCTCGATGGAACTACCTCCATCGCCCCCTCCTTCCAATCTTCACCCTCCTTCCTTCTCCATTAATGTTGTCATCTCGAAGTTTGGCAAACACTAGCATCGTATGAGGGCATCATAATCGGGAAAATTCTTCGGTTCTTCCTCGGCCTTTGCCACCTTCTTTTCATATGCTTCATCCTTCTCCCATTTGCTGCGTTATTAATGATTCAGTTACTGGAATACGTTTCATTTCCGTTTATTGCGTGGCATGGCAAATTTGCATTTATAAAGTGCAATTTTGCCACCGATATTCTCATCTATGGAACTAATGAACAATAAGCCGCCAAATCGTGCTGAAAGAATATATTCGATGCGTTGGCGTCAACACCAAACCTTAATTTTATTCATCACATTGTAAGGTAGTAAAAAGCATTTGAATACGACCGAATATTCGCATACATTCATTAGCAGATGGTCAGATTATATTTCATACCATTAGAGGCGCAAGTGCGAAGCTAATAGGACTGGACAAATGGAGAAGCATACTGCAGGAAGCTATCACGTTATTTGCTTTTGCGTTCTAATGAAGAAGTTGTCAGCAAAATTGTCATTGCTTGCCAGGAATATCTGGTAGAAATCACAAGAATGACTGTATGAAGTCATGCCTTCACATTTGAGCCGATCTGCGAAGAAATCGTTTCGTTGTAGAATGCATCAAAGCCTATTAGACCATTTTGCACTAAAGAGAACTTTCTATGTTGATGGAAGTGTTAGAATGGTTGTACATGGAATGGTTGCAGCGGTTAATGAAGCTTGCATTCATAACTTCAGCGCTTCCCAAGTTGAAGCCAGCAAACAGACAGATATGATCACATCGAAGCATCCTCATCGGTTTTTGAGCCATACGTTGTGTAGTACTACTGGAAATCATTAATTTGCGCAGCCCAACAATAACAACCACTTTAGTGATGTCGAAATATTTCAGTTAAATAAGTCGTAATCCTCGTCTTGAGTGCTGCTCGTCAAGGCGTCGACGTTCAGTTTTTCGCACTGTTCTTTCATAGCGACAAATCGTTCGAATTCAAGCCATACTGATGATGAATTCATTAAGAAGCAATATATACGCATATGGCGCTTCATAAACTGATCTCAACCGTGAATGAGTGTGGAAAACGGAACCTCGCTATCATGGAATGATCTATAAACAAATCATTTTTGCCAGTATCTACCACTATTTGCTTGCAGAGTTTAGTTTAGTAAATATGCGTAAAGGTTATTCGATTGATAAAGTGAACTTATTTAAATACGGGTGAATAATAAATGTGTTTATGTGGATGTACTTGAAGAACTACAGCCAAACGATTGTCGTTTGTGGAAGGGAGGCATACTTTAGAAAATTTTGTGAGAAATTTCTGCAGTAAGCTGCACATAATAGCATCATAGGGCTGTGTTCAGGTTTAGGGTGCAACAAAGGTTTATTTGAAGAATGTGAAATGCCTATCAATTAGCACTGTTATTTTCAGTTGTATTTGCGTCGCGCTTTCACGTCGCTCGTCAATCGAACGGTGCAGTTCGCACTTATGATGCGCATGTTCCGCAATGCTAAGCTCAACGAGCTCAACGTTAGTTGTCCTAATCTACAGTTCAACTATCGTCGACCGATAAGTGAATCTTCATAAATCGGCTAGCAGAACAAGTCGAAAACATGATTTGACCTGCCATTTTTTATACTACATTCCACTGTGGTGGTAAAAGTGGAGTGCTGTGAACTGAAAGCGATAATTTTGTATAGATGGTGGGAGCATGTTGGAAAAGAAGCATTTGTCGACTCTTTAAATCTTCCGACGAGAACATTACATGAGTTATAATACCTATGATTCTCTGAACGATGTTTTCTTTGCCTACCGTTTTCACATCTTGAATTCACCTTAAAGGTTCCATAGACAGTTTTCATGCTTGAAAGAATCGTCTCAAAAGCGATCAAAGTTGGCACGATATTTCACTGTCGAGAGTTCAGGTGGTGGTGCAATCTCGAACGGTGTCAGAATTTTCGGACATTGGGAAAGCTTTCAAAGATTTTACTCGCAATTCATTAAGGCAGTATGAGGGAATATATTCCCTATTAGGTGATCGCATGACGATTGCATTTTTCAGCAGAATGAATTTGAACCGATGTTCCAGTTAAAATGACCTATCACATCATCCAGGGCAGCACTCATGCGCAGAGAAATCCTACTAAAATGCTTCAAAAATTCAGTAGTAATCGCATAATGAAAGATTCCTTCCGAGTAATAAACGTTTAATAATAGGTCATTAAATTACTTTATGCATCGTATTCAATTGTATAATAGCTTATCATTGAAGGTGTCTATTTTCAGTACATTGATCTAAGCTATAATTACTTGACTTCTGTGCCATACGATATCGCATGTCCATTTCCATCGTTGCGGTATGTGGATTTGAGACAGAATTTTCTGCAGACTCTAAACGTCAATACATCGTGCATGTCGCGTATTGAAACACTTGATCTCAGCAGGTAACACATTTTTTAAATCGTTCATGCTTTCACCTTTTGACAATAACTGAAGCTGTGATGTGATCGCGATCTAGAGTAACGGATGCAATATGTATTCGACTTATAGGCTTTCTCCGTCATTGCGCAGAACAAATATCGTTCATTTACTTCGTTTTTCCCTTTCTAAAACCTAACCTTGAACGTATAGACCTGTCCTGTTTTCTCTCGAAAGCACGCACCTCGATAATTCTTTTCTTTTGAACAGGAGTTCTTTTTTTAATGTTACGAGCGTTCTTATCCTCTAGAAGACGCTCCTGCATGGTTCATTCCGTAAGGCGTTTCGCATATTTCTTGCTTCCTTCAATGGAACCTTTCAAAACATTTCGTTGGCGTTTTCTTCGCAAACCTCACAGAATTCTTGCATGAATAAAGTTGTAAAGTGTGATTATTTCTAGGAATCATTTCCGTCAACTGGACAGTACGTTCAGAAATGGCGTCGGCACAAAATTGCCTCATAATTCAATTGTGCTGAGGAATTCGTTTCATTGCAATTGCGAGAGCGCCGATTATATAAAGTGGATCAGGAATGCGAAAACGGTAGGTGATGCTTATCGCTTACCGTTTGTTTACCAGATGAAGGAAAGATGTGCACGCATAACAATTTTCTTCGATTCTCGTGTTTGATGTGTTACTTTGTGCTTTAAATTCGGACCTGAATTTGTTTAGCAGTATTAGCTCAAATACAGTGGAGATAGCTGAAACTGCAGGTGGATTTGATGCATTAACTTCAGTTATGATTATCCGAACGAATTACTATCGCCTAAAGATAGAGCAAAATTTATTTCTTCACGATAATTGAAGCTTTCTGTTTTCTAGGATTTTGACTTTTTTGGTTTTGTTGCCTTAGAGTTTTTGAGTTTTTTGCTCGTGATCACTTTTCCTTCTTTCCGCTAAAGACTTTGCATTTCCTTGTTTTAGGTGGGAAAATTTATCAACTGCCTGTGTTGATGGACTGTAACATGAAAGCATGTGTTGTGCAGGTTTCTATTGGGCGTTTCTTAACTCAGTATATACCCACACGAAAGAACATTCTGCTTTCTAACGTTATACCGGTTTTGCTTATTTTACCATTTTTCAGATACGAGACAAAGCGATTCTGACTTGTCAGCGTGCGAGTCCTCCCGAATTTGTTGGGGCACGTCTCACTGACGTTCCATTAAACAAGCTGGATTGTGCGGTATCTCTGATATCGAATTCAGCATCACGAAATGTGATTCTTCCCGCCGTCGTGCTTCTTTGTGGCAGATTAATGACAAGAATTTCCACGTTGAGTAACTGTTAAGTTACGTTTCGTTTAATACCACTGCCGAATTAATATTTGTAAATGGTTAACGCTAAAACAATTGTATTTGCTGTAAGCCTCTACAAGTTCAACAGGGGGAATTACGGCGGATTCTTCCATGATGAAATTTGAGTTTTTGAAAACTTTCAAGAGTTTTGCGACAGAAACCCTGAAATTTTGATGATATTCTCTCGTATTTATTCTTGATTCATGTCCACCTCGCTTTATCCTCTTTGGCCATAGTGATGACTTGCATCATTCGACTTCAGTGGCCACATTTGCCAGGGTAAAAATACTCCGAGTTTCAACTATTCTCGGTTTTGAAAGGCGAACAAAATATGTTTATCCCCCTTCCAGGCAACTTCTGTCAGTTCTCATTCTGATTCGATGGGAATTGAAATGGCTGCTTTTAAAATCTGCATGATTCTTATCGAAGTAGACGAGAATTTAAGTGTATTTATCCATGCACAGCCACCGCTTGCTGACTGACACTCTCACTTATTGAGTTATCAGTCGTCGAAGATTTGGAAGCGAATATTGCAAATATGATAATTACGGTGCCGCGGTTTGGAAGGACAAAATTCTCATCGCGACAGAGAAAAAGGCCATTTTTTGCGATATTGATGAGATAAGTGAGGGCGAGAATCGCTGCATCTGAAGAGTGAAAACCATCGAAAAGAGTCAGCAAGTTTCAATTTGCAAAGGTGTTCACTGTGAGCTGTTACTCTTGTCTATGTATCCTGAAATAGATGCACTCAGTGCTCACAAGAAATGCGACTGCATAAAATTGGAACAGTAATCAACTTGCTGGTCGTTATCTCTGTATTAGCGCAATTTACATCAATATCTCGGATGAATAGGAAACGAAAGAGCAGCTCTCCATGAAATGATTGAACACTCATTCCATCTTCTTTTTTCTCTATTTTTTTAGGAAATAAGTCATCAGTTGGTCCAATACTTGAATAAAAAGCCGACTACATACTCGATAATGTTTGTTTGCTGCGGTTGAACAAGGTCTGCGCTTACATCCTCTCACCTTCAAACGAGTGCTCAAAGTCGGTTTATTATTTGTTGGTTCTATCACTGCACCTAAAAAAATAGAGAATGCAGAAGGTGGTAAGAACTGCCCGCTAGTAAAAAGTTGTTTTTTTCTGAAGTGAATGGAAGGCTTTATGTAAGTACATCAAAGACATCAGAAGTGTTTTCATCGAATTTGTGGATATCTGTAGGACTACGCGGTCACCTGCGGATTCGTTATGCTTTTTAGAGAGTCGCACGACTGCTGCCTAACTCGTTTTCAGCACTGAAGTGCTCATAAGTTGGTGTGCTCGCCATCACTACTCATGGATGACTTGAAGCTATCAAAATTACATGTCCACCTTTTTCATACCATTCAAATAAATAGCAGCAATCATGTCAAAAGTGGAGTAGTGTTCTATCCGTTGGAAATGTTTACCCTCCAAGTTGTGCAGAATTCCTCCGAATTTCTCTTGCGTTTCAGGATTTTATGTTCGGTTAGATCGTTGACGCAAACAGCATCAAGCGGAATCCCATTTGACGGTCATTCTGCATTTTTGCAAATTCACTCAGAAAGGAAAATGCAGTATGGTTTTAGGCTCTTAAAATTTTATAGATAAGATTGCACACGGTGATTTGTTAACTTTGAAAGATGGTTCGATCAACTAAAACACCTATGCACTTCATTTTGACGTTTAAAACACCTAATGGTGCAAAACACCTAAATTTCATGCATTCTACACCACTCGGTTTTTCTCTCATTTCTCTCATTGCAATGAAACCGAATCTTTTGTAGAAGGATCATGTGGTCAAGCGAGTTGATGTATGAAGGCAATTCTTTGCCTATTCATACCTTCTGGCAATTTCTAGGAGAGTGGTTGTCCCAGGTGAGCGAAATGCAAGAGCGCATCCCTCATCGGCACTTGTGACATGATTCCGCACTTGTTTATGGCAGATTGAAGTGAGCGAATGATTTGAGCATATGTGATGGTCGACTTTGGTCCTTTGAGAGTTACGCAGTAGCTGTTGATATATTACTGACGAGTTTGCTTTCGTTGTGATTCGTCTTCCGTTCCCATCACATATTTCTTTTTGAGTTATGTACGCTTAAAGGGCATCATATGTATGTTGTTAGATGATGGAACTGATTGTTGTGGTGCATATTGTGTGCGATAAAGGGACTCTTGTTGTAATGTTCATCTTTTGGATGCATTATAAACATTTTCTTGCGAATATTCCAACTCTGTCAACTTTGCGGACTCTCGTAAACTATACAGACATACTCGTATTCCTTGTTCATAATAAAATGAATAGCTTTAAATGAACTAAAAACGCTCGAGTTATGTTTCTGAATAATGTGGATGGCTTCGACGTCTCCTTCAC
>JAARMF010000813.1:27245-41259 GCA_022844705.1 Toxascaris leonina | reverse complement strand
CCCCCCCCCCCCCCCCCCCCCCCCCTCAAAAAAAAGCCTTCCACTCTTCCTAGATTCTTTGCTTCTGCCTTCCTCACTTCCCCACCTCACCCATCAAAAACCACAATTGTAACAGTCGTTGACGTCATGAGACGTTTCTGGAAAGAACAATCAAAGCTCATCATAAGATGCATAAGCTCGAATCGGCTCTCAAGACGTTGGGTAATTCGTGGTTTCCGCTTGAGAGCATTCATCGAAGTATCACCGAGTGAGGAGCAACTGGTATATCGTCCGAGCAGCTAAATATATTGTTTGCTGAGTTGTAGCGATGCGATTGTTATGTTTATTTTAGCAGTAATAATGCTGCATTTAGCATTCATAGTCATCCTATACAGCTAATGTTGTACAAATAAATCAAAGATCAAAGTTCAGGCGCTGTCATCTGTAAGGGTTTGACGGATGACAATTGATACTCGAAGGATTGGCGAGTGAATGATGTATGATGAGTCATTTAGTTGCTTGTGATACGTTATCGTGTTGCGAAGACAAAAAATAGTTTGGCTAGTGGAGCTTGTTCCCTTGCAATATCCTCAGAGGGTGCAGTCGAATGAGCTAATATCAACTCGTTTGAAAGAAGATGGCGTGAAGAATCACCGTGATAGCCATTTGTCTACACTTGTTGCTATGATATTTGATGGAATTTCGCTAAATGCTTCCGCAAACGCATATGCGGATTGCTGCATTGTCGCGATCTGGATTGCCTTGATAGCACATACGTTGCATTTTAAGGTACGTGGTAAAACGCGGCACAACACCTGGACTCCAGGTGAATCTTATTGGTCACCGCCTTAAGGTGGGATGATCTTGTCAAGGTGTGGTGTTTATTGCTCTTAAAAGGTTGAGCTTTTGGGGATTCTTAACGAGCAGCATTCATGATATTTGCCACATAGTGAAGGAAAGTCACTACCGTAAAATTTATCGCTTCCACTCAACCTGGCATCCAAAAATCAATGCCTTTATTTGTGGATGCTTGAATAGCACTTACTTGTAAAGCGAGGATAAAGCTAGCAGAGTTCACTGTATTAGCAGATGCTGCTTCCTTGTCAAATAGAGATTGTATATCGGATGCGATGAAACCATGAAAGTTGAACATTTTTGCATCGTCAAACTTTTGTGGATACCACTCTGACGAGGGTTTCTCGCTCCCCTGATTAGGTGGTCCCCACCTTCTTCAGGTGCATTACCAACAACTGTGACTCGCTCATTGGAACACAAATCGGCCATCTTAATACGTCTGACTGAGGTGATGAATGAGGATTGATTGTGATGTAAACTTTCAGGGAATGCAACTATTGGTATCGGTGCGGAATCGTTCTAACCAGCAATATGCAAATTTGGGTCGATCGATGAGTCTTCAGATTGAGGTGCCATCAGACGGAACGGTGAACGATATTGCCGAAATGCTTTCGAAAAGAATCGGTGTACCAGAGAATAGGTTTCGAATTATTCTTTGTGGCAAAGTGCTTGGTGGAGGAACCTCAATACGCTCACTTCTTCTTGGCCCACAAACGTTTGTTTCCTTCTTTCTCGTTGGGTCCTTAGTCCACAAAATTATTTACCCCCCCCCCCCCTTCCTTACCTTACTTTCACTCCCAGTTTCCAGTTATCTAGCCAGATAAATTTTGCAGCCTGAAGTTATGTTGGTTGAACGAAGTAATCATCGATTTCGTCGATGTTCCTCAGGGAATGATATCAATTATGATACAGCAGAGATCGCTTGCTCCTACCCGTCATTTTTTGCAATATGAGGTTACGAAGAGACTAAAACACTTCAAAGACTTCGATTTCGTTTCAGTCGTTCCGTTTGTTTGCTTCAGATATAGTAATGTTAAGAAGTAAGGAATTAACTAATATACGTAATTCCTCTTGTAAAGCTCAACTTGTAGTAGTCTGAAATTCTTCAACTGGTTTCGAACGATTTTTCGGGCGCAATGAAATTTGGTTAGCCAGCTAGCTTATTGGCTTTAGACCAGCTTATTGACATTCTCTGGGCCCGTGTTTTGATTTTTGATATGTATTTTCAGATCTCTAGCGGCCATCGTAGTTGATGTTTCACTAGCGGACGATAAAAACAATGATGCATCGAGTGTAAGTGAGCGAACGGATGTACCTTCATTTCAAGTGTTCTGTAAGAGTTGCAATTCATTAGCTAGAGGCAAGCTACGTGTCTATTGTGCCGATTGTACATCCGCTTCAGTGCTGCTTAATCGAGATCCTGAAAAGTGGAGCGATGTACTTTCATCGTTAGTTGTTTATTGTATTTGACGATAGACGAGTTGAGCATTTGCCACTTCAGTGGAATTCAAATTGAAGTGTTCGAGAGTGTTCGATTTTTTTTGGAATTTAGGTGGAACATTACCGGATTTTCTCTCATTTTCATTTATTTGTTTATTTCGATCAAACGACCATCATCTTCGCTATATTCCATTTCCGTATTGCGTTCCTCTTATTGAACACTCTTCAAAGCAGTGAGGTATAACGTAGTTCAAATGCAGATGATCTGTAAAACAATAAGATTGCTTACTAGATTTCTTAGAGAAATCAACAAAATTCACCGGGGAGATATTTTATATGAAATTGTTAATTGACAGTTTTTTCGGCTGACAAATGTTCTTTAAAGGATTTCTCTTCCGTTGGATTTTGTGTTAATGTTCGTTGAAGGTTTATCAGCAATAATATTTAATATTGCATTGACGATG
Organism: Toxascaris leonina; assembly: GCA_022844705.1. Taxonomy (NCBI): domain Eukaryota; kingdom Metazoa; phylum Nematoda; class Chromadorea; order Rhabditida; family Ascarididae; genus Toxascaris; species Toxascaris leonina. The sequence continues at coordinate 38,521 of JAARMF010000813.1, read as the reverse complement.
CTTCGATGAAAGTAATAACAATAGAGGGGATAACGTTGAATTAAGATAGCATGAATCCCACCCGATTTCTTCGTTGATTTTTAACTAATATTATATTTAATTTTGTTGAAAAATAATAATTATTAGACTTAATTAAGAAGTGCAAATAAAAATAGTAAAAAGTATCGTTGAGATTACTAATGAAGATATCCATTAGATCATTAAGCAATCGATTTGGATGTGATTACTCTAATTCACTTCATAATATTTGACTTATAGAAAGGCGATTGATGCGAAATGTGAGGATTGCGAGAAGGAAACATACGCCGAGTTCTGCTTTAAATGTGTTGTCTGTGATAAGGTTTGTCTTTATTTATTCAGAAAGAAATCATCTTTCAAAGAAATTTTCTCGATTAATATTATATATTATTTTATATATTATATATTATATATTAATTATTAATATATTAATATTATATTTCATTTATGGCATCATAAATTAGTGTGGTATTGAATATGTCGATGAAAGGATCGATGATCGAGATGATCGAATCGTTATAAGTCAGTTGTATTCGTTTTTGGTATTTATTTCTTTTTAAAGAGTGCGATATTGGCAACACAGGTTGGGATAGATGATATGCATTTATTCCTATTCTTACTCCCCGCAAGGTGTATAAGCATCGTGCTAGAGAGCAGTGTTCAATTATCTTCGTGAACAAATGCCCAACTGAACTTTTAGATCGTATAGTAACTTTATTTCTGGAAGAGATGCTTATTGGTAAAAGTAGATATATTATGTCTTCTTTTCTAGTAAATTATTTCAGATAATATCGAATTTTCTTCATTTCATTAGGCAATAAAAGCAAAAAGAGTTCACTGATCTCACGTTCACTTCAAATAGAGAGAAAGTGAGCGAGAGAAGCTGAAAAATGGTATCGTCCATATATTATGGCATCGATTTTTATTTTAGTGGTGTAAAATAAGCATTGCATTTCAGATTGCAGTACCATTGACACATGTTCGTGGATATGGTGGTGAGGGAGAGTGCTCAATTTGTGGCGATACAACTATGAAGGTACATTTCTTAGTGATAATTTATCGCTTAATACCTTCTTTATTAATTTCATTAGTTTTGCATAGTTACCCTTTAAATGAGGCAATACCTACGAATTAACTGCAAAATTAGAACTGTTAACAGAATTCGAGATTTTTATTGAGAGGTTGATTGATATTTGGGGGGGGAGGGGGGCGGTGGCTGAACGGAGCGATTAATTGCATAATAGTTTTGTCGAGCCCATTGCAACACAATGAATGATGAATTTGAACTACCTTAGCAGTAATGGCATATTTAACACCTATAAATAAAGGGTATTTTTTGTTGTATTTAGTAATGTGTGTGTCTTAATAGAATGTGTTTATTATTGGCTTTTTTGATTCGATATTGTCGATGTTTATATTGCCGTTGTTGTGTTTCGATGATGGGAAATGTTATCTGATATATAAGAAAGAGGATGGAATATAAATAACACCAAAGGTTGTGGTGGATGTTGGCTGCCATCATGAAACATGCATCGACTGCTTTACTGCCTATTTGGATACGGCATACACTCAGCAGCAATTTGTTATTCGACCACCCAACGGCTATACTGTCTCGTGCCCGGTCTATGGATGCCGAGGTTTGCTTTCGCTGACTTTAATTTACTGAAACCGGTGAAGCTGAAGGAATCAGATCCTCTGTTCTTCAGAAGCATAATGCACGTACAATTGCGAACTATATTTCACTGGAACATTTCTGTTGTATAGCACAAAATGTTCACAGAGCTTGAATACTGGTGGTTAAGGGAAATGACATTGACTAAAATAACTAGCACATAAAATAATTACTGTTTCAACCCTGTGAATGAATGAGGAACGGTTTACAGTTAAGAATATTAGCGACTAATAAAGTTTGCATATTTCAGTGACTGAAAATGTGATATTTGGACATTCTAGAGGGACAAAATTTGTGGTGTAATTTTGTCTTGAATAGAAGGTTATACGGCATATAACGTTGATGTTTAGTAATATTCAATGGCAGTTTCTAATGAGTCATAAACTTTATTGGATTGCTTAGTGTTTTGATTATAGGATGTGTTAGTGATGCCCATGTCTTCTATTTACTCGGTAAAGAGCGCTATGCTGATTATCAAAGGAAAGCGACCGAGAAGTTCGTATCACTGGAGAATGACGGTATTTTCTGTCCNGGAAAGCGACCGAGAAGTTCGTATCATTGGAGAACGAAGGTATTTTCTGTCCATATTCCGAATGTGGAGCTGCTTTCCTTTGGGAACAGGATGCGACTACATCAATGGTCAGTTGATCAGATTAGTGATGCGGATATTATTGAAGAGAAAGTTTAGAATAAAGTAGGTAAGTGTGGTATTTCCCTGAATATAAATACGTACGCCTTGGAGTTCGTACAGTTTACAGATTTTTGGTTTGAGTTTATATATGCGAGATAGGCTCCTCTTTATATCCATTATTATACGCTTTTCACCAATTTTCCAACAGAACCATTACAGCAATGCCATCCATCTCTGTTCGCATATTTGTATGTTTATGTCCGGACATTGGCCTGCACGCCTGGCCAACGGTGTGGCGTCACTTATTGGCTACAACAGTGCAAAACCACGGGCCCCAGTAACCTAATGGAAGCGCATTGTGACCGGCAGCGTCATCGACGCTCGATAGTCCGGTCAATCAAGTGATCAAGTGATGTCCGGACATTGCCTCACTTCACACGCTGTAAAAGCCGCGGTGATGAACTATACTACCTCATATAAAAATTTTCGTTCCCGGGTCATCTATCGCAATTATGGACACTTGGAGGGCCATGCAGCTTGTTTATTGAAGTTTCTTTCGCGACTATCGGATACTGCTACTTGCATTTTTTGTTTTGTTTTTAAAGTGTTTTGCTTCAAAGATTCAAACAGCGATTGCTCATCGGAGACGCACTAGGACAGGAGTTGGTTAGACAAGTTCAAAAAAGTGTTAACTTTACTAACATTGCTGACATGCTTTGTCCTGTATTCGACTGATTTTTCTCTTGATCTAATTTTAAGTGGTGAATAAAAATGAAGAGTCATAGACTTTCGAGCAAATGATTGCCACTTTGATTAGTTGACGAGACTAGCAAACTTTCAGTTAGCTTGCTGAGGCATTTCTCACTTCAGGTGTTGTGTCCAGAATGTCATCGAATGTTTTGTGGTGTTTGTCGTCGCGAGCAATGCATTTGTAAAGCGAACGACGCAACAGAACTCACAATCAAGAGCACATGCCGTCTATGTCCAAACTGTGGAGTACCCACCGAACGTAATGGAGGATGTGCTCATATACATTGCGTTCATTGTGGTACTCATTGGTGCTTTATATGTGTGAAACCATGGTCAGAGGAATGCCAATGGGATCATTGGTTTGATTAATGTGTGCAGTGCTTATGGCTGGGAATCGAGAATGGGCAAACAGTTCTTTGGTTAATATAAAGAATGTGAGAGGATCGATTGATAGCAATATTAGATCAGAGATTGTTGGAACCTCGCTCATGGCGGTCGCGAATATCCGATAACATTTAGGAGACGATCGGGACCTAGTAGGTAATACTAAAATCTGGATTACACTCGCTGTTTCGCTGTATTTTAATCAGTCAATTGGGGAGGACAATGTCACTGACGGAATTCTAATTACATTCGATTTATTAAGAACGCTTTTTGGTAAATAGGAACGTTAAGGTTTCATACACGCGAAGATTTCAAACGTTTTTTTATTTTTGCTTTTTTTTGTGAATAAGCTCAAGGTTTCCAGATGAGCGTCTCTGTAATGTCGATACCGACAACTGATCCCTCTTATTGTCTTTTGAGCTCAATAATGATATTTCTGCTTATCACATAGCTCTAGTCATTAATTAGGTCATGAAGGAAACAAAAAAAAAAGATTGCTTCAGCGTCTCGAATTAAAATCAGAACATTCCAACTAAGCTGAAATTTTTTTTGCAGATGAAAGTCGAGATGTTTCATCAGTTGGTCAAAAAAAAAGTGTTTTCATGACTTGCCACTAAGTGTGAATTTGAATACTCACTCTAAAAAATTATAATCCTTGCAATGCGACTAATTGTGCGACTAAGTTACGCAGATATTTCATTACTAAGACATCACTCAATGACCGTACCTCCGAGAAGTGGTTTATATCGGCGGGATTAAATTCACTTGCCTATTGCATGTGAACTTATTGTACGTCTATTTCTTAATAGATTTATACAGGGGAATCTTTATCCCAGATTTTGTTATTTAATTATTTGCGTTGTTTATTTTATTGCACTATATTGTTTGTGATATTTACTTATGTGTTATTGCCGTATTTGCTCAACAAAGAATTGTGCCTTTACAATATTCACTCTTCAACAATACATTCGATTAGTAAGACGAGTGGCCGATGTCCATGGTGGATAGCTGCTGGAATGTAGCGAGAGGTTTGGCAAGGGGGGATCTTCACAAAAACGAATTATATTTGCAGTGGAGAAACCAGATGTGTGATAGAGAGCTCTTTCAATTAGGCAAGATTTCAAATGAGAGAAAATGATGGTTAAGATGGGCTCTATTCTAGGTGAGAATAAATTGCTACAATTTCTGCTGTTAAATACAACGTCATCCTTTGTAACTACGAGACCATCGAGCAGAAGTATTATATAGTATGAACCTATTCTTATAAATTGTGTCACTCCCTCAACGTGCCTCATTTGCATTTACATATGTTTGTATCTCTAGAGGAATTCATATTTACCGACGCTTATGCGTATAACAAACGATAACCATAACAAGACACCATAAAACTTCACTCAACAGATTCAGCAGCCAATTTTGCTTTCTTCCTTTTAAGGGCGTTCACTTCCCTCGCTTGTCTCTTCTTTCCGCGCTTGATTTTGTGATACACTCGTCTATATCTCTTTGCGATCATCATCTCTCGCATCTTCAGATTATGACCCTTAAAATGTTTTATTGATATGCAAACAAGTAAGGTAACTCCAAAGTGTCCAATGCGAATGCAACAGCACTAAATAACCGAAATGAACAGCTTAGTCGTTTGAAAAAAAAAAAGAAAAACCGTCATGGTAGGAAGGATAAAACATACACAAAGGCGAATATCGTCCGTACTGTACAACGTTATAATAGTGCCCTTTTCAACTCTTGTGATAGAAATATGATAAGAGCTTCTTTACATGCTAAAATTATTAGCGACTTCTTAGTTCACAAATTTAACAAAGATACGAGACCGGTCAAGTCCTCCAACACTCATTCTTCATACTCTTTTGACGTGTCGGCGCCAGCGGATACAGGATGACGACGACACCACCTAAACAAAGGTCGCCCAGTGCTTGTTTCTCGATCAGTGCGGACCAACCCATATCAGCGACCTTGATACTTTCGTTTTGGATGAACGACTCAACTAGTCAGAAGTGCGAAAACTAAACGATTACCTCTTCATTCAGCTGTTTCTGCTTGTTCTCTTTGTAAGTCTTGCCAACCTCAACACGCATTCCACTTGTTTCACCCTTCTCCACCACTTTCTTCTCCTTCTTCTTTTCTGGTTCTTTCTCACCCAACAGTGCCTCGACATCTGAAACTTATCTGAATGAGTTGAATAACCATTGGTGAAGACTATATTGCCTTAGGCTTTCTTTCACAAGGCCGACCATATGGTTTTAGATTAAATGCGATCACCACCGCGTATAGTTGCAACCAGAACTGAATATATTCACAGTCTACAAAGAACATCTGTATGGCGTATGGTTAGCCCAAGTGAGCTGGTTGGTGAATTCGCTGCCTGATTGGTGACAGAACTCAAAAAATAATAAAACAGTCGTCAAAGAAAATGAACCCTTTATGATATCCTATCTTTATGAATAACTCCGCAACATCACAAACCTAAAGGATCCGACGCCATCTTAAAACAAATCCTAAAGGGTTTCTGAGGGTCAAGGGAATGCGAATACTGCAACAATTTTATCATTAATTTGGCAGCAGAGATATCTCAAAATTCCAGCTGCAACTATTAAATCCAAAAATACCGGTCTCTCATTAAAAAATGAAGCGACTCAACCATGGCCAAGTTCCTTGAGTTGTTCAATGCGCTCCTCAGGTACATATTGTCCCGGTGCATCTGTAGTAAACGGAGAGAGGTGAGGGGGCAATGTGACGCCAGGCAAATATTTCTCGACTGGCAATCGTCGCCGCATATTGAAGCTGTCGACTACCCATTGTGGTTGGATGTACACCCTAAAGCAGCATGCATCACACTAGCAATTCGATTAGAAGTCCATTTACAGATTATGTCTTAGCGGGAAAGGTCCATTTGCATACGGCTATCTAGAACTTGACGCAGCTTGTGATTAAACAAGCAACCGTAGATGCAAAAATGGATGGGGAACTCTCGAAATAGCGTCGAAGCTTCCACCTCGATCACAAGGTATATTTCGCTCAAAACAGTTCGATGTTCTAGGATGAATTCTTTAAAAATGCTTTCATTTCTCCCAAGGCAGTGAAAAGATAAGATATATATATCTGTCCAGTCAAATTGAGATAGCTGCTTAAAAATAGGGGTTGTCTCTTCATAGAACACAAATTTGCTCACTGATTCAATAAGAAATGTGCTCAACAAATCAGCCGTTTTCTTGCCATTTTTGGTCCACTGAGCTGAAAAATATATCAGTAGAGAAAAGCGCACCTATTAATATTGACGCTGCCAACAAGTGGTCTATCGATAACTTGGTGCGTGATACGTGTGTCATCCTCGCTATAGGGTAATCCAGGACAATTATCCCACGACACGGTACCTCCACAACTTCTGCAATATCACATGCCATTAAATGGAAAATTCATTTTCCTTGACATATCTGCAATATAATATGCCGTATTTCATGAATATTCTAACCTCTTTAGGAATGGATAATATAACGTGTCCCTTGGATTAGTAACAGCACGAATCGGAAATGTCCCCCCTCGAACGGTCAAACAACCGCACAACACATGATAAAAAACTTTTACCCATTTCCAACCGTAAATAATTTATCGCTTGGCATATCAGTTCTATTTATAGGCTTAGAAATACCTCAATAAGAAACCAGTCTACAGCAGCAATGATTATTGCAGTGAAGATAAGATACCAACAGAATCTCATTTTGCAAAGATAAACTGCAGAAACACTAGATTCAGAATAACAGTGTCCCCAACGTCGGCCATCACGCAACTACTTCCATCTTTAAGAATCATCCAGAGCTAGAACAATTATAAGGGTTGGATTGACGGATATAGAAGTGGTGCTAAAAATTCATAGAGAATTATTGCGAGAAGAAACAACCTGATAATAATGGCAAGCATATCTTTAGGTGCCTCTCGGTTGATCCAAAATCGACAATTTACGAAAAGATTTTTCCTGCGCGTTTCATCGCGGATGCCATCTATCAATTCACTCTGCTCTCCCTCAGCAATATTGATATCAGGCATTGGCTCATTCTCCACATCTATACGCTTGGCGAGTGGTCGAGCTAAACTATACACCTTCTCTAGTTCTTCCTCATCATCAGCGTTCGACTGCACCTGAACAGTTTTAACAGCTCAAAAGTTCGAAAAAAATTCATCACAACAACATTTCAATTGACGATAATTCCCAAGGGTTCTGTTGGTTCAATATCAGGCAAGTAATCTTCGGACAATATCTCTGAAGATGCCCTCCAACCTCCTCCCTCCTTCAATCATTTATCGTGTTGCCTCACAAATCCTTGACACGATGCTTCATGTGTAAATCAAATAAGGTATAGGGAAATCGAACAACTGTATGAACCGAGTTCGAAGCCGGTCTCACTAGATGATCATCGGTATCGACAGTCGCTGAAACAACTACTATGCCATGGCCACCTTTTACCTTCCAGCCTGAGGCACTTTCAACCAAACCCCCTCCTCAACCAGGGTCTTGAAGCTGGGTCGGAAGAGGATGGAAGAGGAAAGACATATTAAGAAACATAAAATACGCACTAATTGATAAGCATCCAAGCAAACAATTCTACCTTTTGATTGGATGAGGAATATGCGATCTGTGGTGGATAGAAGAGGCCAATGGATTGATAGAGTCGATAGTTGACGAAGCCGAGCATTGCAGAATAGAATTCGGCAAACGTAGCCATCACCGAGAAGTCCACCTCCGATACGTGACCCAAACCACGCTCGTGCGCTACAATCCACGTTAAACGCTCACCCATCACGTTCGCTTCGTAGTATATGCCCTTTATCGAGATAAACACCTGGAAAATAATTACTTCCATTCATCCAGAATGTATGAAGGACCACCAACGCAGCAAACCTGCATCTCTGAATTCATGGTTTGAGCATGTTGACGAGGACATCGAAGATGTCGCAAAAGCCCACACTTAATTGCTTTCTTGTTAGAGCGGATAGCTGTTTCTTGCAATAACTGTTGCAGTAAAACTTCAATACCTTAACAAATTAGTATAAGTAAGCCCTCTCCAATAAACTAAAAAGGATATTATTTAGTCAATAGTCAAAAACTGAGAGTCTCAAAGAAACCCAGTATAAAGCCTTCATAATGCACAGTTTTACACCGCCGAATTCGTGCACTTTTACAAACGCTAACAAACCAAATTATCATCAAGCAGAATGCATCATAAAACAAAGAAGACATAGCACTGACCTTCGTTAATGAATGCGATTCAATGATAAAGTTGTTGAATTCAGCTGTCAACCGTCTGCATGCCGCCACCAACGATGCCTTCACAATCTTCGTATGTGGCAATATCGCAAATGCAAAGCATAAACACAGTGCATCATCCAAATCGCGTAATGCCGATGCAAACGTTGGATATCTTTAATGCAAATACTTATTATAATATTAGTTAATAATTGAAAATACTAATAATAATAATACTTGAATTAAGTTTAATCCAAGAGGCACATTAATGCATTCTATGTGATAATAAAGAGTTCTAGATAAGAAAAGATTCAATTTAAGACGACAAAATAAAACAAAGTGTTAGAAATGTGATTAAGGGAAACAATGTCTATGACCGCATTTCAAACAGATCGGCCATGTGAAGAAATTTTGAATATCTCAACATCCAGAAATTCCTTGTTTATCGGAGCCTCGATATTCCTTTATAGCCGAAATGTTTCCGTTTTCTCACAAAATTCTTCCGGAAATTTTTCTTCTCAATGTAGTGAAGTTCAATATATCGTTGTCTCATCTCGTAAACATCAGTTGCAACGAATATATATAAACTGCAGTGAAAACATTGTCTTCAAGGGTTCATCGCATTATCAACTTTCCCTATAGGAGTCATCTCAATTAATTCTTAAACTACGAAAGCTATATTAACAAAACATTTCAACAGTAATAAACGATTTAATAATAAATAATAAAAGAATAATAAATAAAAAACGATTTAAAACATTTAACGAAGAAAAGAAATCGTTCATTTTTCCAGCAACGGAAACATTAAGTGAGCTATTTCGGCAGACAACTGCACTCAACTGTGAATAACAACTGCATAAGTCTGTTTTCAATTGACAACTATGCCACAAACTTCATTCAACTACATCATTGGGGTATCAATAGAAAATCCTACGAGGAAGCAAACAAATTGTATATCTCAAAGCAACAACAACGAACCTATTCCATTTATTGCTTCAAAACCGATAGAAATTGATGTTAATTGAGGAAATCCCTCTTGTATAACAACTCTATTTCTCAACGATCGCTTATCAGTCGTTAAAATCGAATGCACTTCAACAGAATAACAGTCGTTTTACCTCAACATTTCTTATTTCTTCACGAAGAAGATCGCAAAACAATCTTCCTGGTAATGGCTTCAAATGCTGAAACGTCGAGATAGAAATTATTGTGCTATCTTATAGATTTGTAAAATCTAGAGAAGCAATATATAACCTCTCTTTCACGATGGTGTCCAGCTGATATTCGGGTCGCCTTTCATAGAGCCTCTTCACGCGATCTTCCTCTCTCTTTGCTTTTGCAGTGGTCAAACGTCGAAGGAAAATCTTAAGTAAATATGTTGGTTAAATCTATAAACAACACTTAATAAGAATATAATTTAAATAATTGCACCTTTTAAAATAGTATGAACTAAATAAAAACAATTGTTAACAAGATCTTTCGTTTTCAATGATGAATTTAATCGCACAACAAAACAAGGAGGTACATAAAACAGATTGATGGTCAGACAAAGTAGTGTGATGCATCAGTAATCCGTTTCCTCAATCCCTCATCCCATAAACATCACAATATAGCCGAGTGGGAAGTAAATGAAACAAAAGTGCGGTGTAGCTTTAATGAATAATTACGTTGCCTTTGCACGATTGAAGAAAAAAACAACTAAAATATACAATTCATCGAATCGTTCATATTTTGCTAATAAATAGAGAGATTGAAAATATGCATATAAGAGTAAGGAACCTTTCGTGGAATTGTGCGATATTAATTTCAGCACAAAGTTCAGCTCATAAATTTCAACTGATCTCTTCCAGTGACGAAATGCACAAGACGTTTGCTGTTTTATGAGTCAAACGATCAGTTGAAGAATGACACAGCTGCGGAAAAAGGNGAAAAAGACGGAACACTCAACCGTTATATTTGAGGGAACAACAGACCACACAACCCTTAGCCACGTCCCCCCTTCCTCTTAGACAAAATAGTGTGGTTGAACAAGCGAACCTTATAATCACGAAATTTGTTGATAATCGGCTCAGAGGCAAGGAAGTTGATATCCTTAACGTAGTAGTAGACACGATTTTCAGTGGTGCCTTTGTTGACTTTCTTCTTATGCAGTGGCTCATGAGGGTAGATACCCTTGAGGATACAGAGACGTCGGAAATCCTTCAACGGCAGTTGCAATTTCTTCAATGCTTTCGTTCTTGTGATGTAATTCGTTGCCGCACCAGACTCGTGCTGAATACAACTCTGATTTGAAAAATGTTGTGAGCATTTTAAACTGCAAAAGAAGTGAAAATCAAGTAAAAGACTAAAGAAAATGCAACGGGTTTATAATTCGAGGCATCTGAAAATACCAATTCCGATAGCTTTTTCAAAAAACTTTAATTACTTGATTTTATTCGACCAAAAACTTGCCTGACGTTGCAGTGACCACAATAGTTTATTTTGGTTGAATATTTTAATGCGTTTTCCGACAATTTCCTCTCAAAAAACGCCTCAAATATCTAAAATCATAGCCGCTTCAATCA
>JAARMF010000813.1:432-22511 GCA_022844705.1 Toxascaris leonina | reverse complement strand
AACTATGCTATCGTTGCAGCGGCACGTATCCAGCAATCGACGACCGTGAAGAACAAAGACATCCGTAAATTCTTGGATGGTGTTTATGTAAGTGAGAAGACGACGGTCGTCGATGAGTGATCGAACCATTGCGTGTTGTTGAGATGATTGGATTTGTTACCGTTATGCGTTTCTTGTAAAGGAAGTTGTTGAATATACCATTATTTCAGTTTAACATTGCAGATCAGGATGGACTACAACGATAACGACTTGTCTGCATAGTAAAAACAAAGATAGAAACACGGGATTTTTATTCACATATGAATGCATTCGCTTGCATGATTCGTCAAAAGCAGTGTTCCAGTTTTTCGGCAACATTCACATAAACGGCTTTGGTTTGAGTGAATGAAAGCAGAGTTTCAATGCTATTTTCTCGACCATGGCCCGAGTTTTTATATCCACCGAATGGGACGTCTACCTGAAATCCTCTCTTTCGTTTATCAACAGGCGCAAGAGAATGTAAGGTCATGACTTTTGTCAAATGGAAGGTGGATTGAGGATCAAAGATAAGAAAGGAGAACAGGCAATATGTAGGTATTATCTGATCGTGAATTCCTCATAGTGAGGCAATATAGAATTGATTGCACTAGGCAGAGATAGCAGATTTAGTCGGAAAGTCAATGGAGCCAAAAGAGTAGCAGCGTTTAACGAAGTGAGCTGCTGATATTAGCTGTTAAAGATTCCTCATGTCATCAACAATTTCGTAAGAAACGCAACTGATCGCACTGCGGTTCTTTTCGCTCATAAACGAAGGTGAGGTGATGAGTACATGGGAACTTGGAAGCCATCGATAATATTTACACTTTTTGCACTTTTTCATACTGTTTACTCGGTTGGGGCTCTTATAATCGTTTGATCTGTTCTGACAATCGACTCTCAAGTGATGCCTGTGGGCTTCAGAGAACTCACACTAAAAGAAATGTGATCACAGTGTGAAGCTTCATTCATACCAATTTATTGTATGGTGAATTGGATAGGACAATGCCAAATTTTCATTGATACCCATCCCAGAGAGTTGCGAAGCTAATTGTGCTCGGAAAGGATTGCTTCACATTTTGTTCCTATACACTTTAAGGGGAGTTAATAACGAGAAAAAAAGACATACTGAGAAGGTGAAGGATAATGCTTTAACCACTTACTTCAGTGTCATTGTAAGTGTTGATGTATACAGTGCCGGCTTGAAGCCTCGCCGATACTCGATATGCCTTTGCAAGATCACTGCAAATAATATCTCACTGCAAATAGTGACCGACATTCGTTGGATTTCACTCAAAATTTGTTTAATTATGAGCTGAAATAACAATCCTCGGAGTCATGCATAAGTTTCTATTCTAGCAGTTTCAATTCTATCATAAACTGGCACTCCCACAGATTCCTAATTCACACAATTCTTCCTTATTAATTTTACGACTTCTTTATTTGTAGCCAACTTATGGATTGCCGCAAAAAAATTACATCGATCTTCGTCCATGATAAAAAATATCTTAATGCGGGATTTCCGTCTTCCTTATTTTTGATTTCATTTATATCGTTCATTTTTTCCCGTAGAATAATAAAAAATTCTGTCCATAAGTTGACAATGAATGAAAGGTTTGGCGACTCAAAGAGGGAGGATGGGGGAGGGAAGGAATGTTCATCGACATTCGTGCTACATCGTTCAAATGTTCTCACTTTCACCTCGTCTTTTATAATCGTTCCCTTCCTTCTCAGCACTCTTTTTCATATACCATTCTTGCTGTATTGGTATCGGTTGCAGTCAAAAGTGCAATCAGACAAACGACTTCTAATGCGACTATACTTGTGGACTGTTATTGTTAGTGGTGGCAACTCGATGAGGGTTGATCTACTGCAAGCAAGCGTCTGATCCATTTTTGCTATATGATCCGCTACTCGTATCCGGTCTACTATTAGAATCTCATCTGCTGTTGTCATCTGATCTACTACTAGCACATTATCTGTTGCCAGCATGTCTCGGAGTTGTGTTTGCCTCCGATCATCCATGTGCACCAAATTCTCTACAATCGCTCGTGTGTCGTACCACTCACCATTAGCGTCCCTCTTCCCCTCGTGAATGATTCGTTCAGCGGAGGCTAAGTTCACTGTTACTACCAGTGGATGAGCAAATGGTAAAGTCTGATTCGCCGATTTGCTGCCTATCCCCTCTCGTTATCATCTTTGTGTTTGATTTACTCCCTCCCTAGGAATTAATGCTATGCGTTGGGATGTAATGTGCAGTTGTGATTTGTTGCCTTATTGATTGAGAAATCCGAAGTTATTTTTTTTTTGGAAATTTTCGCACTATCTANNNTTTTTTTTGGAAATTTTCGCACTATCTATAGTCGAATGATAGAAAATTATTTGATGGTGTTCAGAAGAAATCATCATATTTGGAAAAAGAAATCTGAGATATTTTTGAATTACGTTGATTTCAACTTTGGAAAATTGCACGTTCATTTAAAGAGATGAATCTTATTCTTGTGAATAACAGTTGCGTTCTTCCGAACAGCATGCGTTTGTTTCCCTTCATATAGCACATTAGCTTTTCGCTTAACATTCAGCTGAACCAATAACAGATGTTACCTATGGAGTTGTCTAAATTATTCCCATGTGGGTAATATGAACAAACTTTTCGATCAATGTGCATGAGACAAAAACAGTGGGCTTTTGCGGAAGAAATGAACTCACGATGAGACAACGCCTGCCGCTAATCCATATTGGGTGCAGTTCGCACGTTGCACCACTTCATCTTCCGTATCGAATACCAAAATCAGCATAACGGCACCAAATATTTCCTCACGTGCAACCTCAATGAACAATATATTTGGAGGACTTCCCATAAAATTGCTTTTAATAGCCCTAAAGAATAGTCTCAAAGTCTTATGATTTCTTCAGCAGAAATATTCCGTAGAAGGAGCAATAAATAGTCGAAGTTTCCGAGCACTGATTTGTTATAGTCTCTTCATAAGTAAGCCTACCTTCATGGTATCGTCAACATCAGTGATCACTGCAGGAGTGAAATAGAATCCATCTTCAACGTTATGCGGATGTACACGTTCACCACCGATTAGCACTCGAGCTCCCTGAAAATTTATCTCGTGCTTATATTGCAATATTTTTCAACGCTATCGTATAAAGAAAAGAGCTCGAGCTCTGCACATTGAAGAAGCAAATTCTCAAGCACACTATCGCACTTAAACAAGACCTCTTGTTTCGCCGAATTGACATAGGCGAGCACTCGTTTCAGATGTCCCTCATTAATTGTTGCTCCAACTCTTGTTTCTTCTTTCAAAGGATCTCCAACAATCAGCTTCGACTTAACCTCCTCAACGATCCTTCTGGTGAACTCCTCCACTATAGCACGTTGAACGAATACTCTTGTGGCATTGGTGCATACTTCACCTGCAATAATACTAGCAACATATAAAAAGAGAATAATTACGACAGTCCATCACCTCGAACTCTGGTGAACACTGCGAAATTACCAGAAACAGTTTTAGCGCAAGATTTATTCATGAGGGCGAAAAGAACTGAAGGACGCTAAGGTGCTTCTTAAACGCACAGGTTTCTGTTCTTTCATAAATAACTTCGAAGCCAATGACCAATATTTTACGACGCCCTTTGATCTTACGAATCTCAGCTGCAACAACGCCTAGCATCATCTTTTTATACCTTATAGGGGAGTAGGTAGGATGAGGAAAAGTGATGATAGAAAAGGAACCTAATAATTGATACCCGACTGCAATATTAGACCACTGGGAAGGGGACGTAAACCGTTCCAGCAGCAAAGGGATCCAAATAGTTTTTGGTTGTAGTACGGCGGCATGCTAACAATTTTTGGGATGTTTCTTCGCAAACTTATGTTTTCATATATTTCATCGCTAAAGTGAGAATGCCTCATCTAAAGATTGAGCTCTTCAATTCCACATCATTATCTATAAATGACCTTGATTGAGGAAGTTGGCAAGCATAGCAGCGGCAACTGCAATATCGAGTTTTGCATCATCGAAAATAATCAATGGTGATTTGCCTCCCAATTCAAGAGTTACCTGAAATCGTTGACAACGCATTACAATTTTACTTAACAATAAACTTTTGCTTTGATTTTACCGCAATCGCACTAAAATTGAATAAGGTGAGCAATTCCACATAGAGGATTCATGCATAAAAATGAGTGCACGATTGCGAATGTTGCAGAAATAAACGGAAGTTTTCTACATTCAACAGTGCGCTTCTTTCCCGCTGATTCTTTCTTCTTCGGCATTAATCATTCATTACTTTATCGAGTCTTTCATTCTTTTCTCTTCAAGTAATTAATTCCACGTCTATTTAAAAACGTTCAGATAACGAAAGAAAAGAATACGAATCAAAGAATCTGCCCAAAGGGAAAAAAACCTGAAAATATTTCAATCGTGATGAGATATGCAAAATTGAATTATTAACGTTGATGAAATGCAGCACTCACCGGTTTGATGTTCCTTTTTGCCGCATTCATTTGTATAAGCCGCCCGGTAGCCACCGAACCAGTGAATGTCACTTTCATCACTTTTTCGTGTATTGTCAACGCTTCACCTGTCTCCGCTTCTCCCTATGAAATGAGGCATTCATATATTACTAATTTGTTGCAATGAAATTATAACACGACGTGATTGATGCCTTTCGATTACCTTAAAAAGTAAAAGTAATTGAGTAACACTCAGAGCAGTGAGGTGTGTTATTATCACAACCGTGGTGCACTCTATGATATTTCTTTGTTACATCCAACTTGCAACGCACAGAGTATCATTACGGATGTTCTTATGGCGGAAACATTCTAGTGGATTCTGCAGCCAAAAACAGTATCGAAGGATTCACTGTCAAAGAATTCGGCTAATTTCACAAAGGAAGAGAAGGCTACTCTCGAAAGATTGAAACATGCATCAAGAGATACGAACTTACCTGGACAATGCAGAAAATATTCGGAGGTAAGCCGGCTGCAGTCAATATTTCGCCGATGAATACGGCACTGATTGGTGCGAAAGGACTTGGCTTGTAGACAACAGCATTCCCTGCTGCAAGTGCTGGTGCTATCTTCCACGTTGCTGTCTGAAAAATTTTTTTTGCATAGAATTCACATTCTCCTCGCCTTGATTGAGCAACAAAGGTGCGAAAACACACCTGGAAAGGATAATTCCAAGCACCGATGCCCGCAACAACACCCAGTGCCTCTCTTCGTGTATACGCAAATCTTGACTGCGATCCACCAGGAACTTCTATATAGCTTCCTGAAATGCTTGTATGATTGTGTCGAGCATTTGATTGTGCCTATATATCGGGCCTTCAAAGGATCCGTAAATAAGAGGCGAGCGCTCGTCCCTTATTAAGGGGCAAGTCTTAATTAAGGGGCACTAAGGGGCATTAAGGGGCAAATAAGGGGCAAGTCAAGTACAAGCTTGACAATTTACACTGTTGCACAACAATGTTGCATCTGTTTGATAAGATCCTCTCATACCTGTGGATCTACCTATATGTCTTATCTATCAAAACCTGAACCAACGATTAGGTCGAGTTCAATTCATATACGATTTCATTTTTGACACTCAGTTGAATTCACTCTATCCATGGCTCACTGGGTTGACAGTCAAATATGCCAACCCTATATGAACAATAGGCTAGAGGGTTTCTTTTGACTGCATTGATCGCAATTGATTGATCATTAGGCCTCGTTAACTATTCGTGCACGAAATCGGCAATTCTAATGCAGTGAAAGGCGATGTGAACACCTTGAAGTGCGGCGGCAGCAATTCCACCATAGAAGTCGAATGTGTCAGCACTCGACTCAAGATCGACTCTCGCCTCGTAAATTGGTTTTCCATTGCAACGTACCTCCCAGCGAGCTAGCTCCTCTAGATTCTCCTGGAGTTCTCAAAAGACTTTCAACAACGACGAAACATTTGAATAAGAAGATTCCAGCATTGACTCTCAAAAATATCAGAGAATTTGAAAACTTGTTCGAATGCTATTCATAGTTGATGCTGGACGCATTTGCAACACTTTTGAAGGTCTGTCTGAGAAAATCTTTTAGATCAGCTCATTTTCAAAAAATATAGTTTTCTGCTTGCAATTTCTTCCGCTCACAAATCATCTATATACCGGTCCTTGTTGGAGCTTTCGTTATCAACTTTTGTAATCTGACAACAAATTTGTATTTCCTCAGACGAAGGGAGGCATAGAAGTTTTTGAAGAACTGTCAAAATCCTGAAATGCTGAGGATAGTTAAAATAGAATTGTCCATAAATGTAAAATCGACGATTCGGAATTGCAGAATTGGAGTCAGATATTTTTGTTGTTTTAGTGTCTAAGTAAAAAAAACAATTAGAAATTTGTGGTCGGAAAAGTGATCACCTACTCGGATGATGTCAGCAGCCCTCCTCAGCACTTTGCCTCTTTCAAGAGGTGTCTTCTGTTCCCACTGTGGCTGCGCCTTGCTCGCTGCACATACAACCTTGTCAACTTGATGCGCATCCGATATTGGACATTCGGCTATCACCTTCCCTATATCTCAGAGATTTCATTCGAAAAGAAAAATGCTTCAACTATAAAAAACATATTTAAGCACACTCCTAGATAACGGATTTTATTTGCACATATGCTAATAAAGTGATGTGTTTTGAAGTGTGGAATAGAGTTGATGTAAAGATGCCTTTGGATGTATTCCTGGACATAAAAAATGAACAGCAAAGTATCTAGGAGATATAGAAAAAGCAAAATAGGCATGAATTCTTGGGATCCTGAGCTAAGTCGTCTGGACCGCAATTACTGAACGGGGCTAATTTATAAATTCACTGCAAAGTCTCTTTGACAGGTGAGTATTTCGGTTTCCGTTCCTTTTACTGAAATATCGCACTGATAAAATAAAACTCCAAATGAATTTTTTAATATAAAACAATTTTAAAAAATGAAAATTACCGATTCTTGGTTCAAAAACGTCGAATTTGTTTGACGCATCAATGGTGGTACGTTTGCCATCAAAGAAATGCAAACCGCCATCAAGACTATTGACAACGTTGAATACCATCGTTATTGTATCGTTGCAAAAAAAAAAGAAAAACGATTTGCGATGATTGTTTCCGTTCGTCAATAATCCCACTTAATGAGATTTTCCTTTTTTTTTTCACTGAAATATTTTTTGTGCTAAAAATTTTCCCACATATCGTTCATAATCGAAAATGCTTTGGAATTTTCATAAGATTCATTTGTATTAATTACTTACATATAATAAATATTCGTGTTTCATTACAAATTATTCTGTGAGAATGCAACGTAATTCCATATAAAAATACAACGAAAAAAGTTTATTTCGTTATTTGGCGATAATTCCCTTTAACTTTCAAACAAAAATGTGGACAATTCGTCGATCAGAATAATTTCAGTCTGAACATTTAATTCCATTATTTACGAAAGCTTACAGCAAACGTTAGATTCCAAAACATATCAAGGCACATCCGGATTTACTAATCTCCAATCCATTACTAATTTGGGAGTTCGCTCTTTGAAATCATCAGTGGTATTAGCTTATAGGCTCAGCAATTGCAATGGTGCTTGCTTACAAGTTTCAAACATTACGATATGAATATTCCGTCTCTCAATCAGTTCGTCAACTAGCTGCACCATAAGTTACTAAAATGTATAGGTCTGGTTCAGTGACCGATTGACCGACTGAATGACCGGCTGACCAACTTCAACAGTTTCGAAGAAAAAAAAATTTTAAGCTTCGCAACAATTTCAACAGTCTGTGATCGTCTTTTTGCAATCACATCGACGGTACTCATATCGTTGCGTTCAAAAATTTTGTATTCATAGCAGTAATCATCATCATTTTGTGAGTCTTGCTTGTGCTTATCACAGAAACCGTATGATTTCAATGCAGAGTTGTTAAGAGAACGTTGAAAATTATTAACAATTTAAACAAACACAAAGAGAACTGTCGACGCGATTGTCGAAAATAATGAAGACGAGCCGACTCTTTGGTGAACAAAAAACGTCACATGAGGTAATTGTTAATCGCAAATCAAACACAGCACGAGCTAATATAACACAAAACGTTTTAACTTCGTTCCGAACGTACCAAACAGGTGACTAATGCGAACTAGTCACCTGAGTAAAACAGCATCTACGAGTGATGAATTGCGCGGCATTTGCTCGTAGTATGAGGGCGTGGCGCGTTTTTAAGCTCATCGGCACATCTCGACATGGAACCGTCAAGTTGCTGGCGACCGCCCACCAGGTGACGAATGCAAAATCTGAGGGAGCGTTTCGCTGAAGAGGATGGTGGTCATGTCGGGTCTTGTTGAGAAGATTCAAGTTGGCATAGTTTGAATGTCCAATCTGGTGAAGGAATAAAGGATTTGAGGCATGCGGATCAGAAGTAACATTGAGCTGCAATACTTGTCCGGCTTACGTTCAGCTCATTCGATGGAAGCGGTGCTCATTTCAGAGTACTGAGTTAATACTCGCAACAAAATATTATTCTTGTATCATTTGATCGGTATATGATGATCAATTATACAAGCTCAGCGAGCGTTAATGCAATAGCGTGTTATGCGTATTAATTAATTCTGCAGATGTGTTTATTAGCTGAATTGTTTTATAGTTGTCAAAATTGCTGAAAAGTTTCGTTGAAATACTTTTGTGGAATGCAATATGAGATAAAATGCAGCAAATATAAGCAACATATGCTAGCTATAGTTGATGATCAATTTATCAATATGACCAATTAATTTAGGGTTTTTTTCTCTATTCAACTTTCTAATATAATCCTCAAAATATGTTATTCATATTCTTTAGGGGATCTCTTTTGACCTCATCATCTGCTCATATATCCATTCATGGATTCTCTACGCTTTTTGGCTTTTAAATAGATACTTTGCGTATATTTTTTTTTCGGAGATGTTGTATTTGTCATTATAAATGTATGTTCAACTCATTTGACATCGTTTATTATATTAGCATGACTCAGACTCAGGTGATAACCATAGATTTTGATGGGTAATGGAATCGTCATGCGATCCTCAATTTGCCAGGTGGATGCTATACCAATGAGTTATTGGGGACACTGCTGTAATGGCCGATAGCGATTGGCTTCAACTGGTCATTATTTTTTGCTTAGAACCACAAGGCAAGCGGTCAATTCTAAGTAAAAATAGTGATCAGTGGGTGTACTCAGAATACGTTCGATAAGCGGAAAGCGATAAGCAATCGATAAGCGATAAGCGGAAATGTTTTCATTAGCCAACAAAGTCGATAGTTATAATTTGCTTCAATTCATGTTCCATTCATCCTTGAGTATACCTGGCTGCTAAGATGAAAACGATCTGCCGTATAACGAGCACGCTGAGACAAAGAAGCACCATGGTACGACCACCATATGCTGCGTTGTAGATCGGTCCTTATGTGGAGGAAACTCTTTCATCAGCCAGTCCTTTGAATGGTTTTGTTTGTGAATATTCATTCGGCTGCTTGAATAGCAGTAACTTGATGGTTGTATTTCTCTGTGAAATTGGGTATCTTGAATAGGCAATGAGGTTTTCCTATAAGTATATTGGCAAAGGAATGGTCGTGCAACAAAAAACATCGAGAATATAGTGTAGAGAGGCAACGATTAGCCCTATAGACTTGGTAAACAACATCCTAAAAAGGTTGACGACTCGTGCACTAAACNTATAGTGTAGAGAGGCAACGATTAGCGCTATAGGCTTGGTGAACAATATCCTAAAAAGATTGACGACTCGTGCACTAAACCTTCTTTTATTCACCTAAAATTAGGACTTTCTGCTTGTCCTAATCATCACTAAACCAGTTCTCATAGCCAATTTTGTTGCGAATCCTTTTATTTGCAGCCTTTCGCTTCCTTTATTAGCTCTAATTTTGCCGTATTCAACGAGATAATATATTCACATTTCTCTTCAGTCTATATTCATATTCGCGACCTTCTAGAAGCAAAGTATCGAGAGGAAGTTACCCCCTGCGATAGAATAAAGTAGATTGAAGGGCAGAAATAGCCCTACGGGAAAAAATCCCTACGATGTTTTCCAAACCTCTGCCAATATATAGCTGTCTTAATCCTATATGCACAGGTCAAAGGTCATCCATTTGTTCCATAGGTCTTGAAGTGTAACACAAATGGAAGCATAATATTTTAATCACTTATTTGTGGCAGCATTGAAACGAATATTTTAAGTCTTTGTGGCAGCATTGAAACGATCCACACAACAACAAACAAAAACTCTATGGACGACTCATAAAGTTGGCGTTTTACTCATCAAAAAATGAAATAATGTTGGCAGTTCATATATAGCAGTGATTGAAATATTTGTTCCTCATAAATGCTAAAATGCATATGAAAATTAACATCAGCAACGTTTTTCTCATTTACAATCCGTTTCGAGATGAAGCCACCGAGAAGATCGATCTGAAAATTCATACAGAAACTTTTATATCAAATTCAACACTATTTAGTAATATAATAGTGAAAAAATAATGCTCAATCGTTTCTTTGAATGGAGTTTCTCGTTTATCAGAAGAATTTTCTTTGAGATTCCATTGAGGATTTCTGAGGGATTGAAGTGAACCAACAAGTTTTCCACCCAAATTATTATGTATTAAGGATAAGCTGAATTTTTTTTTATGATAGGCATCCTAAGCTGTATATTTGATTGCTTTGATCGAAAAATTCTTCTGCAAACTTTGCGTAAAATAGAATATAGATTCACAAATAAGGTCAGGTCTTATGTAACCTTCAATTATAGAAAGAATGTCTTCAGTCTGCAAATTTCTACCTTCATTCACGTTTACGTTTAAGTGTGTGCGCTTGTGTAGTGATTCTCTTCTAGGCCTATTTAAACCAAATATTCTTTCAGATTCTTCCAAGCCTAAACCAAATATCCCCTCGAAGGCAAATGTTATGTTCCTTAATGGTTTCTCACTAAACCGCGCACCGCACTTCTTTGCTTGAATATTTAGTGGTTTCTTATAAATTCCCTAAAGTGGTAGGACATCTCTTGGAATATGCTTAAAATATTCTTTGTTCGGCTGGCTTATGTTTCTTGTAACTAAAATGCTGCTACTTAAAACGTCCGGAATGAGAATGAAAGTCGAAATACTGGGATATAGTCAGTATTGTCGAAGAATAGTCATTCTCCTATCAACAATGCTTTGAGAGTGTAGACAACAATTTTCGAGTCGTCAGTTTTGATCAATAAATGTTGTTACTCGTCAAATTATCCTTCGCTTATCAATTTTTTTAGTTTTAAAAAAGATTTTCACTTCTGAAAACTCTTCTTGATGTAATTAGGGCAATGGTATCGTTATGATGTTTTTAAATTATCCCATCTGAATTCTTCGGAAATTAGTTTTCCACTTTCGGTGCTTATGAAATATTTCGTAATAAACGTACCATTTGTTCTTAAGGCACACTTGACATCGGCTAACCCTGTCCTTAAGACCACCAGCCTTCAATGTCTGTGACATTGGCTTTCGCCATTGCTTGTTCTGCAATACACTCTGATATTAACTATAATTATAACTATTCTAGAATAAAAGCATATGAACGTTCCGGAAAACATTTTTCGAGCCTTTTCATAACGACCACAGTGATGCAAAGAGCGATGGTGAAAAACATAAGGAGAATCTCAAAATCCAAAGCTTATGGTTATGTTTTCAGCCTCTCGCCATTCCCTGTGTTACTGCAATAAAGAAACGTATGAGCTCCTTGAAGCAACGCACAATGAGGAAATAACGTAAATTACAGGAATTGGAACGAGAAGCATTTCAACACAAACCCTGTCAACAATGGCGAGCCAGAATCCATGGTTGGTAGCATAGTGGTTGCAAGTTCCCCTGCCGTGACATTCGATGAACGGTACTGCTCTGAACTCTTCCAGACAACTTCCAGGTGATTGTAGATTCTGTCCTGTGCCTTCAGCTCCAGCTGCGGTGTGCTAAAGATAAATCGTTTTAAACCTGTCAGCGTTGAAACTAGGTCCAAATAGATAGGCGTTGCCCCGAAATACAAAGTCCAATAAGCAAATTTTGGTATTCGGATTGTTGCTGACAGAGCAATAAGATCAGGCTGCTATGACATGCTAACACTGCAATAGCCTACACTAGCTGATTATGCATAAAAGCACTTCGTCTCCTCGCCACGAGATTTCTTTTCATAGCGACCATTCCAACGTTAAAATGACAAAAACCACAACAGTACTGCTTTTTTTTGTAAACAAGTGAAATATTGTTCAGCTGATCTAACAATGATTCGTTTGATTTAAAAGTTACCATAACAAACGAGTATCCTGAATAGAGTGGTGACCAGCCGCGTGGACATTCGGGAACATATGAATCCTGAGAGTGGACTGCCATGATCTGAGTCGGAATTTCACAGACTGCGCATCTAGAGATATATGGTCGAATTGCGGTACCGGAGACCTGGAAAATAAGCAGAAGAAATTGAAGAAAAAGTCGAGAAATTTCTGAAATCATTCTCATCTCAGCCATCACAAAGTTTTCTGTTCATCACTTTTTTTTGCCATAAATTAGCCNAAGTTTTCTGTTCATCACTTTTTTTTTTGCTGAAGGCTCAAAAATTGCATAAATTAGCTTAAAATCTACTTTTTTTCATTCACAATTCATATAGCACTGTGAACTGTGCAAACGATACACTCTATCATATTGAGCAACCTTCAAACAACACTCATTTAGATATGAGATGAATTAAATAACTGCAAACCGGGTTCATCATTTGCGTCATAGGCTCAGCAGTTGAAAGCCAGAACGAGTAGTCGTTGCGACTCGATACATGACAAACGCTGTTCAAGTTGCAGAACATGAATGGCATCGTACTGAATTTCGAGAGGCACGAACCCGCTTGCCCTGAAATGACTATTCATCTTATCGCTTTATTCCAATGCTTTCATAGTGGTCACTGCTATGCGTGAAATGGATGAAAACGTACAGTGATAAAGTAATAATATCCTCATACGGCAATAATTCATTCATCACTTTTCATACATCAGCAAATTATCTGCACGGAAATGCGCATTTTATTTCTTAATTCATCGAACACTTTGCATTTCTACCTCTGAATGTAGAGGCATTCTAGATATAACAAGCAAAATTTTTCACTTTTTCATCCCAACCAATAAAAATCGATAGCCGCAATCCAAAAGTTCTAGGCGGCACTCGAAAAGTGAAGTTTTTTCCAGAAACTCAAGATCGAACGTTTAGGCGGGGATCTGCTTAATCGATCGGAAATAAAGTCTGTTCACTCAACAGTCACCTCTCTTTTCAATTCGTGATCAGAATGACACCACACACAAACCGTGCGTTTACTGCGGCACCATGGAAAATGACCAAGAAACCGAACGTATTGCTAATTTAATGCCGTTATAATAACTATTGTCAATTTTTGCGTCATTCTGTTATTTGAACCCAGTATGGAACGCCCACTCATCACTTCATAGGTACTGCCCACTTTTTCTCGCATCTAACGATCGACGGCGTAACAAACCCAGGTCTTGTCCGCTTGTTCGTCCATTGCCTTGAACATAGAGTAGGGAATAGCCAGTCCACAGCAGCTGCGAGCCAGGTGGACATTGTGGAATGTCGGTAGTCTGCGAATGACGCGCAAATGTGAAACCTCGCGGTGGTGCTAAGCCACCAATACCCCCTGGAAATCCTGGTGGGCCTGGTGGTCCAGGATGACCAACTCGTCCAGCGACACCTGGAGGTCCATTAACTCCCATTGCACCCTTAAATCCAGGTGGTCCAGGTCGACCTGGACTTCCTGGTGGTCCTGCCAGACCGGGAAGTCCGGCTGGGCCTGGCGGACCTTGCAGACCTGAAAGTCAATCAATGCATATGTTGCCTCCATAGCTTGTGACACTTTATGAAAAAATAACTGCAACATTTAACGCCATCAACAATTTCATGAAGAAAATTCGAACTTGATATCTATAACCTCGCCAAAAAATGTTGGGTTTCACCGTTCGAAAANTTTAACGCCATCAACAATTTCATGAATTGATATCTATAACCTCGCCAAGAAATGTTGCGTTTCACCGTTCGAAAGAGTTATGCATCATAAATAAATCAATATTTCGCATCAGTCATTTTTATGCTTTACGTGGAAACTATCCCAATCAGTGAGGGATTTTCACTCATTATAAAAAGTTAGCTTGGTAAATAAGGAAAACTCTACGTCCACAAACCTGGGCTTCCGGTCTCTCCAGGGTAACCTTTTTGTCCCGGTGGTCCTGCATCGCCTCTCTCACCCTTCGGCGAGTGCAAAAGCGCGTTGTAAGCACCTGGAATGCCGGGTAATCCGGGTCTTCCGCGTGGTCCAACAGGACCTGGCAGACCTGGAAGGCCAGGGAGTCCATCATCTCCACGTGAGCCCTTCTGTCCCGCCAGGCCTGGTAGCCCAGGAAGGCCACTTTCACCGTGCATGCCGGGTAACCCAGGCAGGCCGACTTCACCACGCTCGCCCGGATAACCCACGATTCCGTCCTTTCCTGGAAGTCCAGGAAGGCCATCCATGCCTCGTTCGCCTGGCGCACCTGGATATCCATCCAGTCCAGGAGGTCCTGGGAGGCCTCGGGCTCCATCCGGACCTAAATCGGAACGATCAGCCTCAACGTTACATATACGATTATCATCTAGGGTGATTCAGTTGAAAGCCCTGATTAGCGGAAAAGTTCCTTTCTGGTACGAGTGATGTTTCGTCACATTATTAGCGCATAAACAGAGAAAGACTTTTCTACAAAAATATTGTTCAATCAGAATGAAGTTGGAAGTTTTGCAAATCCAAAAAAAGCTCACGAACCAGCGTGGTCTGTTCAGATGTTCATGTCAATTAAACAAGACACTCAAAAGTTACCCCTCTTTCCATCAATGCCACGAAGTCCTCTTTCTCCTGGAAAGCCTGGTAGGCCGTCTACTCCACGTTCACCTATTAGACCAGGCAAGCCTGGTAAGCCATCTTCGCCTCGCTGTCCTGGTAGACCAGGGAGGCCATCCTTGCCGTCTCTTCCGGGGTAGCCCGCATCACCTTCAGGTCCTTGTATTGCTGAAGCACAAAAAAAAATCATGAATCGATTGAAATAAAACCCTACTTTCTAGACCGTTTCACCGTTGCATGTAAACTCTTTCCTCGTTTGTCGTTTCCTGTTATTCCCACAAAAAGTAAGGCTACGCATTGCATTGATAAAACATCAGTAACTTAGAACGGTCTATGTAACAAGTGATTAATTAGCCATCGCACCGACTCGTTAAGTTGAGGTGTTTGAGTGGCATCCATAGACATTTAGTGAAAGGCAATTGTACAATGTAGTTTTGTAATTGCATTTCGAAGTGNGTGGCATCCATAGACATTTAGTGAAACCCTCACTGCGGTGAAATATAAGAACAGTTGCAATTGTACAACGTAGTTTTGCAATTGCATTTCGAAGGACACGCCATTTTTAAAGACAGAAAAACCGTATCTGTCTTTCTTATGAGTTACATTCTTGCTCTAAATTGGGTAGCCTTCGGTGCAGAAAGTTTAGTAAACTCGAAGAATTGTGCAGGATGTGTTCACTACTCTTTCATTGTGCGCAATGAGTAGCAACTTACGTATTCCATCGATGCCTGGCAGTCCTGGAAGACCATCGTCACCACGTTCACCGCGAATGCCCGTTATTCCTTCAAGTCCAGGGGCGCCAGGAAAACCGGGTGCACCAGGCTCTCCAGGTTGTCCAGGAAGTCCCATTCTCCCAGGCAGTCCTGGTTCGCCTCGTAATCCTGGAGCTCCAATCAAACCACTTTCGCCCTAAATATGCTGCTTTCAAAAATGAGGAAATACAATAGCACTTTCAAAATTTATGAGAAAACCGATTTTTTGGTGTTAGCATTCTTCAAGGCTTTTAGCGTGGATTTTTCTATTCGATACTTTTTTGTTGCAGCAACTAATTCTTTGGGCAAAACAGTTTGCAAAAACTTCCCTTCACTGAGATTATTTTCTCTATCTTCACCCTCTAGACACTTATCTTCCAGAGGAATTTGAAATGTTCAAGTGTATTCAAAAGTTGGGAGGTATTTATCATTTTATGCGCTGTAGACTAATTCAGCGCAAAAGTGAAAACCATACATGCGCTCCTACTGGTCCAAGTTCTCCTGGATATCCATGCTTCCCATCTTGCCCTCGCTCTCCTTTTATGCCTGGCAAACCTGGTAAGCCTGCTCGTCCGTTGAAACCAGGTTCACCAGCGATTCCTCTATGTCCCTTTTGCCCTTGTGGACCGTCGAATCCGGGCGGCCCTTGCAGACCAGGCAGTCCAGGTAAACCATCTGCCCCTCGTTCACCTTTTATGCCCGGAATTCCCGGGCGACCATCAAATCCACGTTCGCCATTCCTGCCTGCTTCACCAGTTTGACCTTTTGGACCTTAAGATCATTTCAAATTATCAAATGTTTCATCAAGTGGAAACACTGCTGAATGCTCTTCTGAGGTAATTCATAAAAGTTTCTTATGGATTTCTAATAGTCAGTTTGCTTTTCCTTCTCTTTTTCATTGAAACCTGTGAGTATAAGAAAATATTATCTAGGCAGAAGAAAAAAAATTATCTAAGTGGAAAAACACTTCACAATAGGAACTAAAAATAAATGGCTTCGCGCAAATCAATACTTTAAACTGGGAAATATCTATCCTATAGAATCTGGTTACTCTGTGACAGAAAGCGGTTCAAAAGTTTTCTTTTTTAAATATTTTGCTCCCTGACCTTATTTTATCGCTTCTCTAGTGGAATACTTCTAGGCTATTACTTTTATCATTTCAATAACGGAAACCACTCGTTAAAGCGGTGGCTGTAATTCGGCCTTTTCGGAGCCATGCTTGAAAGCATTGAATACTAGGTATGCTACGTAAACTGGTCATCCTTGTTTTCACAAAAACTGAGTGGTCATTCAGCTATCAGTTACTTAAGATCGGCGGAAATGCTATGCGGAATCATGACCAACGATGAGGAAGAATTAGGTTTGCCTCATTCAACTGAATTTGATGCTTTCGTATGTAAATTGTGCTATCGCATCCTACACGACACCATAAAGTAACATATTTGTGTCTAGTTTTAAGAGATTCGCGCGATGCATTAAAAATATCAATTTTGCATCTACTTTCAAAAATTCGCCTAATGCATTGGACGTCATCTATTATGATATGACGGACCTGGTATTCCAATCATTCCTGGCAGACCGGGATATCCGTCAATACCATCCGGACCATCGAATCCTCTTTCTCCTGGCTCGCCTTTGGGACCCGGGGTACCAGGAAATCCGCGTCCTGGTGCACCTCTTGCACCCTTCATTCCAGGTAAGCCATCAACTCCTGGAAGGCCAGGCGGGCCCTCTGGTCCAGGCAATCCAGGCTCTCCTGGAAGTCCATGATGCGCAGAACGTCCCGGTTCTCCTCGAAGACCTTTGCTTCCCGGTGCTCCACTGTCACCTGGCATTCCAGGTAAGCCAGGAAGACCCGCAAGTCCCATTTTTCCTGGAAGCCCGGGCTCTCCTTGTCGGCCAGGTTCGCCAGGAAGTCCATCTATACCCGGCTCGCCTCTAATACCAGGATAGCCATCGATTCCCGGAGCCCCATCATCGCCAGGCAGCCCACGAAGACCTGGGAATCCAATTGTGCCGTCTTCTCCTCTCAAACCAGGAATACCAGGTAACCCAGGTGGACCGTCAAGGCCAGGGAATCCTTGCTTTCCCATTTCTCCCTTGGGTCCGGGCAGGCCATCCGGTCCAGGCACACCAGCCTCTCCTTTCAAGCCTGGCAGACCGGCGTACCCAGGTTCTCCTTGCTTGCCAATTCGGCCATCTTTTCCGTCGATACCGCGAAGTCCCTTTTCGCCCTTCAATCCCGGCAGGCCAGGCAATCCTGCATATCCGTTTTCACCTGAAAAAAAAAGCGTCATTAGTGTTTTATGAAAGAAATGATGTTGTTTAGTTTTCCTGTTAGTCTGATGTGTGAAACGCTCAATTGAATACCAGGTAAAAATTCCAGCTGTTGATGCAACTTTACAGAATAGACAGTACGACATTTGATTTTCAAGGTGGCGACATTTAATAACAGGTCAGTACTAGTGCACAAACCACGAAAGGCTGCCGTTTGACTTTATTTGCATGTTTTCAACCTGAAGTTAGGNAGTGCACAAACCACGAAAGGCTGCCGTTTGACTTTATTTGAGATGGCATTGTTCTCTGTCCTTCGCGTAACGGATTGCCGTGGAACTCCATATTATTCATAGTATTTTTAATACAGTCGAACTTCCGAATAAAAAGTTACTGCGTTATTTGCGCAATATTCCAACCTGGTTGTCCTTTAATGCCTGGAGCTCCTCTTGAACCCTGCCTTCCTGGAATTCCTTCCGCACCAGCCAAACCGGGTAGTCCATCTTCGCCTTGAGGTCCTGGGAACCCGGCTTGACCAGGCATGCCAATGCCTGGTTCACCCTGGAGACCTGGAAGGCCTGGAAGGCCAGGAATGCCGACATCGCCAGGCTGGCCTCGTAAACCGTCCACTCCAGGTAGACCATCATCGCCGGGTATTCCTGGGAGACCGGGAGCACCATCCAATCCTGGTGCGCCGGGGAGTCCATCAGACCCCTGTTCACCTTTTTGGCCAGGAATTCCTTCAATACCTGGTGCTCCGGGAAGCCCAGCAAGTCCATCTTCTCCACGCAGACCAGGCAGGCCTGGTGCGCCAGGAAGACCATCAAGGCCCGGAATTTCTTTGATTAGGCCACTGTACATCGGTCCCTGAGGTCCGCGTGGGCCAGGCAGACCAGGCAATCCATCCTCTCCACGCTCGCCCTTCGCACCTGGGGGTCCAGGCGGGCCTGGGATCGAATCTCCAGGCGGTCCTGGAAGTCCGGGACGACCTACCTGAAGAACTTGATCATGAGTTCTCTAATAAACGTTTGGAACACCGATGTGATAAGAGAGGATTGAATGACTGCAATTATGCTTGCAAAAGAAGAAAATAAAAAGAAAGACTTACGTTGCAAATATATAAGACTGAGAAAAGGTCTGAGAAAATGTTGCCAGAACTTCAAAAAAAAGAGCTGAAAAAACTTGTGAGTGGAAAGAGAATGCGGTCAGCTTACCACCACAACGAAACTGAAATTGTTTCATTTCCCTAAAATTTGATTAAANCAAAAAAAAAGAGCTGAAAAAACTCGTGAGTGGAAAGAGAATGCGGTCATTGCCACCACAACGAAACTGAAATTTTCAGCAATTCAATTATTCTACTATTGTTCGTAAACCTAAATGCCAGCTTGCTTCTTATAGTGAGGGATGAGTCACCAGAGCGTAGCAAAGCGATTTTCAGCATGAGGAAATTGGAGTGAAAATCGCGGAGAAGAGAAAAAATGAACGCGGTGTTTATTTCGAACGCTTTGCTTCAATAAATTGTAGAACTTGCCATGCCATCTCGACCCCTTTTGCCATCAATACCGAGCAAGCCTTTTTCTCCTCGTGGTCCTGGCTGCCCAGATGGCCCACGAGGACCATCGGCGCCATCAGGACCGGGTAATCCAGGCAATCCAACTCCTCCTGAAAAAAAACGCAGAGTGATCAAATATATAGTCTCTTTGAGCAATGGCCAAAGGCCATAGAGAATGATTAAAAACCTTCAAAATTTCACGTTGAATTTAGCACCGTAAACAAGAGGGCTGAGCATCTGAATTTTCGATGCTTGTTCTGGGCGCTTCTTTCGAAAAGGCGGCGTGGGTGGGGAGAGGAAGAAGTAGAATATGATTTTATCCTGAGTATTTTTCTGCTTTATTTGTTGTCTACTGAAATGTTTCGTTACCAGAAAAAACCATTGGATCACTAATTTTGCATCTGAATATACCATTATTCCGCTTTTAGATATTCAATTGCCCTTATAGGTCTTTCATCCAGAAGATATGATGGTTCTCAGAACCATTATCAGCAAATGTCGCTGATTAACTACGAACAACAGGAGCACCAATGATGACTAAAACTAAAAGTAACAGGCCTGTCGGTCCACGTTCGCCTTTTGTTCCTGGATATCCTCGAGGATTTTCCATGGGCCCAATGATATCACCAGCCTCTCCCTTCAATCCTGGGAAGCCTGGCAATCCAGGAAGTCCAACCGATCCCTTAAGTTGCAAAAATATCAACAAAATAGCAACAGATATATAACAGTGAGTCCTAACACCGGTTGCATGTTGTGGTATTCAGCTATGCAACATTCCTTAAAACTACTTGAAAAAGTGTGTATGAAAGAGACGCTATAAGTTTCAGTTGTGATTGTGGGTATCAAAGAAGTTGAGCTACTGAAAGTTTTTCCTATATCTATGAAGCAAGGGACGAGAGTTGAAAGCTTGGAAGCAAATTATTCACTGCTGTATCCGACTTATTATGAAGGTATGTAGAGGTAATGAAGTATGTAGAGCGACTCAGGAAATCGTTAACAAAGCAAATGAACCAACCGGTATGCCATCCGGTCCAGGGGGTCCAGGCTTTCCAGCGAAACCTTTCGCACCTCTTTCACCCATGTTACCGTTGGGGCCAGGCGGTCCAGGATAACCATCAGGACCGGGCGCACCAGCCTCACCCTTTTGCCCAGGCAGACCATCTGGACAATAACCACAATCGTCTCCCTTTTGACCAGGCAATCCAGGCGAGCCTGGCCTACCATCAAGACCAACTCTTCCGTTCTCACCCGGTGGTCCAACCAGGCCTACTTGACCCGGTGGGCCGATCTTCTTGACTCCAGTACCTGGGAAACCCTTCAGTCCTGCCATGCCAGGATCACCAACATCGCCAGGAACACCTGGGTAGCCATCTCTACCAGGCCTTCCCTCAGGTCCAGGTGGTCCCTGAATATCAAAACCTGGTAAACCCTGCTCGCCAGGTCTTCCACACTCTCCTATCGGACCAGTTGGACCGGCTTCACCGGCATATCCGGGATTGCCATCTCTTCCGCGATCACCTTTTTCAGAATAACCAGGCAAACCATCGGGGCCCGGCGGTCCTGGAGGACCAGGCGCACCAACATGACCTCTCGGTCCTACAGGGCCCATTCCACCAGGTCTTCCTGAAAAAAGCTAGGATGACGCTGCTTTCCCCGAAGGAACAAGGAATATTCGTAGAATTCTTAGCAAATTTAAAGGCAATAAAGACTCATCATATGTTATACGTTTTTGCAGAAGTGAAACATTTAACGGCCACCTTCACTTTTGTGAGCGTAAGTGACCAAATCGTTGTCAAAAGTTTGCGGTGAGCGGAATCGAAGGAAGGCAACTCAGTGCAAAACGAGTTAAACTTCATGCACATCTTCGAATTTATGTGAAAAGTAAAAAACACTGAACGAACAAATATTGTCGAAACCAATATTTTGCAAAATAGTTGACAATTGAATGTGAGCTTTTTTCGTTAAAAAAAAATCTTACCGGCTGCTCCCTTCGGTCCTGGAGCTCCATCAATTCCTTGTATTCCACGTGGTCCTGGTTGCCCTCTACCAACCCCAAATTCTCCAGGTGGTCCTGGGTCACCTTCGGGTCCCGGCCTTCCACTGTAACCTAGTTCGCCAGCAGCTCCCTTCTGACCTGGGTACCCGTCGAGACCAGGTACACCTCGAGCACCCGTTTCTCCCTTCGCTCCGCTAAGTCCCATAGGCCCATCCTTGCCTCGTTTTCCCTAAAGTTAAAGCAAACAATGAATCTCTTTATGGAACTATTCCTCAAATATGATTTAAGTGAGAAAAAATTCCACCAAAAAAAATTATTCTGCTCACAAACTGTGTTTCGCGATTGCATTTATAGTAAATTATTATAGTCACGAGATTGTAGAACGTTGCTTAGCTCCCAGTGTGAGCACATTTGGGTGATATTCAGCTATTTTATGATATTTTATGATATTCAGCTATTTTTTTTGGCCATATATATTTGTCGACAAACAGTTATGGTCATATATATTTGACGATAAACAGTTATGGCCATATATAT
>JAARMF010000812.1:42567-63838 GCA_022844705.1 Toxascaris leonina | reverse complement strand
GGCGCAGTTGGCTTATGATGGCTTTTTTGTGGTATGATAGAGCAGTCTTCCTCTAACTTCCTATTATTGACGTTTCATTCTTTCGCTAGATGCAAACAAGTGCAGAAATGTGGTGATATTTTGTTATATAAAAATAGAGAAACATTCAATTAAAGGAAAACATTTAAAGGAAAGTCTCCTATAATCGCTTTCGCAACCGAAATAGTGAAGTAAATGAATCGTTAAGACATCTCTTTCACTTAAATAGCTATAATGAAGGCATTTTCGCTGAACGCATTCAGCATTTGTTCTTATATAATTCTTTTGAGACTCGTTCAGAATGAATGAAACTGCAAACTTTGGGAAACTTGGCTTTCATATAAATGAACTTTTTGACGGTTTTATTGTGCTGTGCTGGAATTTTTTTTGGAAAATGTTTCTTTGAATGAAATCAGCCGTTTCCTTCACTGAAACTGCGAATATCGAGACGATTTAAAACGTTGCATTCTCTTATTCACGGTACTACTATTGAGGTCTAAGATCACTCAAATGGGTTAATTTTAGTCGATATAGCGGGCAGACGTGTTTACTGGGTGGATCCGAAAGTGGATCGTGTGGAGTCGATCGATTATAATGGTAATGATCGACGTATTGTTGCACAGGGCATGAATCGAGTAAGTTTTGCTACTTGCTTCAAGTACCGCTGTGTTATCTGTTTGTTTTTGTGTCGGCGGAGTGCAACTGATGTACATGTCCTTTTTGATCTATTCGGGTGAAATAAATTTTCTTTTAACGTTTAATATTCGGTTAAAATTCAGTCGATCGTTGATTGGCATATCTAATCACTAAAAATGAAATTTTCTCGAAGAATACCGACTTTTAGCCCTTTTCAATGGTTATTATTTTTGTGATATCCCCGTTTACTTCAGCAGCTCATATGCGATCGATAACCTCATGCGAATCGTTTTGTTGTAGGTGCCACATCCGTTTGGTCTGACCATATTCGATCAATATTTGTACTGGACTGATTGGACTCGTCTTGGCGTCATGCGAGTGGAAAAATTCGGCTCTCCTACCGAAATTATTTGGTCAGCTAATTGTTGCATTGGAATTACTAGTAGCCATCATCTTGGGAACATTCTTCAGACTCTTGCTTCTCGCTTGACGTCATCGTATGTTGACCACTGCTTTGACCACTTCCTTCAAAATATTCCCATCTCTTACTCGCAGGCCTTTTTCCTCAGTGTAAGTTGAGATATACTCGTTTACCGTATACATACGAGTAGAAGCTCTTCTATTCTTACCGATTCTCTAGAGGAGGTTTTCATCTCTTCCCAAATAACAAAACACAAATGTTCTGCAGGAGTTTTTAATTCATCTGTGATTTCTGTTTTTAACGACTAGTTTGGAGTGCTGTTAATTTGTTCAGGAGCAAGAAGGAGAACAATGTGTTCCCGATGGGTATCACCGCCTATCATCCGATGGCACAACCCGGACCTCAACACAGTGATTGTCTGGCTTTGAAGATCGATAATCCGTGTGTGGAATCCGACTGTCAAGGAATGTGCATTCTCAGTAAGGATTCTGGTGGATTCGGCGTTGGCTATCGATGTGCTTGTCCCATTGGGCAGGTTCGAATCAATCTTCTTAGCATTTAAGAAGAGAATTTATTCTTCATCAAGAGTGCTCTTTTTCTGTCACAGATTAGTATAAATCCTTTAATTTGGATTGTCAGTTAGCTTATAGATTTGTTTTTGAAATGAATATAGATAGGCCGTAGGATGCAAAGTGATGTCTCATATCAAAATGTATTAAATGCACCGAGAGGCTAATTATTATTTGTGAGGAATTGTATTGCTTGTTACCAGCATTATTTTATTACTACTATTACAATTCGAGGGAACTTTTATAATTTTATGATGATTACGTCACAGTTCATTGGTGGAAACATAAGTGCCCAATGTTGTAAACAACAAGTCGATTAGGTGCTGGTTAGGTCAGCCATGAATTCTTTGTTGTATTCCGTTAGAAGGCAAATATTTTACAAGTTGCGAATTTCCTCTTGCAAAGCGCTATTTGTTACGTCTCACTTGTTGTTCGCCTTATTATTATTATTAATGCTGCTTGCATATATGGGTATATGAGTTATTGCAGATATGTTGCTTATATATTTTTGCTTACATAAAGGATTATGACGATAAACAAATTGTTTTTTCATACGAAAAAATGATTGCAGAAATTGGTGGATGGAAAACGATGTGTGGAATCGACTGATTATCTTCTATTCAGCAGTAATAAAATCGTGAGAGGTATTTTCCCAGAACTGATGGATAATGCGCTCAGTGAGGCGATTCTGCCCATTTCACCGATCTCTCAACGCCGTATCGGTATGTATTTCGAGGTGGAATGCGATGTGCATGGAGGCAGTTTCTTTTACGCGGATATCATGGACAACACTGTTTACAGGTACCGTCATAGACATTCATTCCTTTGCGGGCATTCATTGGTTCTTTGAATTTTTCGGCACTTTCCACCATTCTCACGAACACTGCTGAATTTTCCTTCTCGCAAATTTGTTGTACAAAAGCGCAATAGTGGTCTCGTATACATGTGCGTCTGTCTATCTGTTCCGCAGTACCAATTCGGAAACCAACGAAGTTAGTATTGCCAAATTAGGCAGATATATTATCTATAGTGAACTGACGTCCTACGCCAAATTTCACACCAAGTCATCAGTTTCGAGAACAACTGTCTCCAGACGTTCAGAATTGCAGCATGTTCCCATCAATTCTGGTCGCATATAAACGATGCCTTCGTAAATACATTGTGCGGGCGATCGTCCCAGTTAAAATGGAAGTGTTTTTTGACATATTTCACTTCTTTTTTGGTAATTAGTGAAACCGGTTGGTCAGTCAACAGGATACAACCCCCCCCCCCCCCCCCCCTTCCACATCTTCTCTTACGCTTCCCAACCTTTGTTTTCCGATAGGGGTGATAGCGTTCTCATTAAACAATCGAGTTTCTTTTGCAAACCAGATTCTTAATTGTAGTTTTTTCGGCAGGATTCCGAGTTTTCACATGTTTCTTCCGTCTCTCCACAATCGAAAATTAGAGTTCAACCAGATCAACCGAGTGATTTTATGAAATGTGTTCGGTTTGAATCAGGTTTTGATTGCTACCTGCTCCCTTGGATCAGTA
Organism: Toxascaris leonina; assembly: GCA_022844705.1. Classification (NCBI taxonomy): domain Eukaryota; kingdom Metazoa; phylum Nematoda; class Chromadorea; order Rhabditida; family Ascarididae; genus Toxascaris; species Toxascaris leonina. Next base: position 60,661 of record JAARMF010000812.1, on the reverse strand, counting down.
GCCGTGGGATTTCGTGGCGAAGAAGTGGTGATGAACAACGGAACCTCGGTTGCAACTAGTTTCATCGGTTTTTGCCTATTGAACTTCAATTTCAGTGAATTCTTTCGGGAGTTATTTTTGGAACGCATTTGGTCTAGCCGTAATTTTGATTTTTCAAGCTGTCACCTCTGAAAGTTTAATAGTAGAGTGGGAATTTTCGGTTGCACCCTTTATAACTGACGAAAGGGGTTTCAATGTTAATGAACCTTATAAGGGCGAATGCGAATGGTGTTATTTGATAGATAAATTAGTAGAAGTTATCACTTCAGAGAGATGGCCGCATGGCCGAAATATCAGTGCGAAGATCGAGTAGAAAGCCATCGTTGAAAAGTCGATGAATGAGAAGAGGAAAGTGAGGAGAAAAATGCATTTATTGAGCAATTGTAGAAGAAAAAGAAATAAAGCGAAGTGTGATACTAACATTTTCCAAAATGTCCAGGTCAATTATTGTGTTTTCGGTCCTGTCTTTTTCTTCAATCTTTGATTTTCCCGCATTTCTTATTGCTCGGTCGACGGGCGTTGTTTTGATCATTATTATAATAATTATTATATAATCGGAATGACTGTCAATTTGAGAGTGAAACCAGACGGTGAGGGTTCGGCGCCGGTGTTGGTGACTCATAATGACGGTCTTGTCTCGATGTCATTTGACTGGCTATCGAAACAACTCTACTACGTTGACAATATTAGAAACAGCCTCGAGGTGGTCAAGATCTCCGAGCAGGTGATTCTATTATATTTGCTTGTCGCAGTCTTAATTCATCTTCTCTTTCAAGAATGCTCGTTGCAATTGCAGTTTCTAATCTTTGAGGTGAAATAATCACTACGGAAGTCTTGTGCTGCAAATTTGAATATTAAATGGCCTTTAGGCCAAATAACATTGCGAATTATTTGCACCAAATCTGTTTTTCTTGCAAATCATCGCGAAATCTTTTGCATTGCGTATTCCTTGACCTTCATAGACAGCTCTTTGTGAATTGTGAGGCCACCAAATATTGTAATCTCTTCGGTTAAAGTCCGAGGCAGTAACTTTTCTTCGCTCGCTATCTATACATTATCCTTTTCGCTTGAGACATCTAACACATTCATTTGTTTTATTTGATGTTCTTTCATAGACGGGTGGAATGAGTTATCTGGTCTAACTGAGTCATGTTGCTCGCGAGAACATCGGTAGAAGATTGAACGTAGAGGTTTGGATGGAAAAGTAACTGGCGTTTATTTATTTATTTCCTTATTTATTCATTTGCTCATTTGTCCAGTAATTCATCTGTTTAATCATTCATTCATTTATGTGTTTACGCGAAAGTAACTGTTGTTGAGAGGGTTATTGTAAATCTAGACAACGGAAGGGGAAGGCGAAAATTGGTTGTAAACTTTTTGTGCATCTCATACATCTTTAATGCAAAAAAGTCAGCACGCACGAAAGTTCTCATTGATGAGATGAAACATTGTTGCTTAGGATTCGGTGGTTTTCTACCATAAATATCATAGAGCGCTCTATCGAATTGCTTATAGGGTTTGGTGCATCCAGATCAAGTGGTGCATCGATTGCTTCTGAATGGACTCCGTGATCCGGTTGCTGTAGCCGTACACCCGTGGAAAGGACTGTTATTCTTCGCTGAAGCTGCACGACCAGCAAAGATCTACCGTTGCAACATTGGTAAAGCTTATATGCAGCGAACGTTGCAAATGTTCGAATTGAGAGGAAATACCCATTGGAAGATTTCGGTTTTAGAGAAACATAGAAGTTGTAATTTTTAATTGCTTCTTGCATAGGAATTTTAATAAACCGATCGATCACTCTTACAGTGAAATTCATTACTGAAACTGATTTTTTGCCGCCTCTTCATCATATCATCAGTCAAAAAAGACTTTCGAAAAAAAGCGATCATCTCATCGTTCGATCTAAGCACTCGATCATAATGATCGCGTGATCACGCTCGTGAAGTGTCTATCACTAAATCTATGAAATAATTGCACAAATTTCGCGAATTTCTGCAGCAGCGAGCAAGCTCTTTGCATTTTGTTTTTTTCTTCATCGGCGTTCTGTAGTCCACCTCATTCCTGCTGTTTTCATATATCGGCAGGTTAAAGGAAATGAAGAAGGACTCGGATTTTTATGATTGATTGAGAAATGTTAACCAATTTGGCTGCTTCAAATGGAACATCTTTTGAGGGTAGCAAACGATCTATTTTTTGGTGGAGGAGAGGAGAGAGTGTTAAATATAGGCATGACACCTTTCAAGGGTAACATATTGCTGATAGCAAGAACAAGCGGAGGAGGTTGCATTATTAAAGTGAAGTTTCAATGGAGGAGCAATCCTATCGAGAACATGTCCCAATACAAGGCGTTTTGTGCCGTGATCTTTTTTCAGTGCAGTACGTCCGGTCTCATATGTATAGAAAAATTAAAGCTTTAAATGAAATGTTCACCTTTGGATACTCTTTTGTTCACAACGCTGAGTACTGCATGCAAAACTTTTCTGCAGGGAGATGGGAGGGGGGGANGGGGGGGGAGAGGGATGGAGAGCATAAGAAGAAGAACTTTCATCTGATTCTATAATCAGTGACATCACAACAATCAAAGCTGCGATAACTTTAGATGCATCGAATTGCAAAATAATCCGAAATGCTACACTTGGAAGACCATCGAGTTTCGCCATTGATTTCGAAGAGAATCGTCTTTGTTACGGCGATACACTTCTGAAGACGATTAATTGCTTGAATTTCGATGGATCGAACCCTTATGTTGTCCCTGTTGAGAATCCGATTCCAGTTGCCATCGCCATCCTTGGAGGTAAGAATTTCAATTTCAGATGAATGACTACAGAGATGAGGGATATGTTACGTTGTCACTTTAAAGCTGAAGCTGTTTGTTGAAGAAAGAGTTTGAAATCAAAAGTATCTCTGCGATAGCATTTCGTCTAGTTACTAGGACAACATGAGCCGGTCATACAACGAGTATGAAAAGGAATCAGAGCAAGCTTTTGCTGCCGTTCCAAACTATCATTAAGTCTTCATATTTGTTTATGTACATGTACTTATGTGTTTGTATATGTGCTTATATACATGTACATTTATATGTAACAACATATTCTCTATACATTGCAAGTGTGGATGTAAATATATAAATATAAATATAAATATAAATATATAAATATATATATACATATATATATATATATATATATATATATATACATATATATGTATATATGTATATATGTTAGTGTTGGTGGGATATGATGTAAGACGTGCATCTGAGAAGTGCATCTGCAAAATAATGCAACGATCGTTTCAGTGCTTCTGTACAATTAGTAGTGCAGTCGTTTATGTGCAATTCTGCATCATACGCCAGGTGTAACGTCTTTCCAACATTTTCCAATTGCAGAACAGTTATATTTTGTCCATCAGCGACCATACTCTATTCGTCGCGTCAATAAACGAAACGGAGGGCCTGGTAAAGTGATCAGAGAATTCTCTGGCGAAGAACGAAGTGTATTCTCACTTAAGGTTAATTTCCTACTGGCATAAACCATTGAGTACTCTAATTTATATATAAATATGCACGCTGAGTTTTTAAATTGAAACACGTGTTCAAATATTTGTGCAATGCTGCTGAATGTGTCTAACTCTTTTCAGCTTTTGGAATGTGAGATGCTTTTTTATACCTCGAGGGACTTATAAAGATATAGAAATCAGGTCTTAGAGAACCGCAGTTCTGTAGAGGTGTACGTATTCGAGAGAGATTGGGATGACACATCGATTAGCTTGCCTCCAATTTTCACCCTTTGGAGGCCGATTGAATGTGACACATTATACGCATCAACAGTTAAAAAAAATTTCCAATGAAATTTACTGTGATATATCGAAGAATTGCTGATTTCATCGACTATTATTGTCAGGCATGTTCACGTTCCAATCAGCCAATTCCGGATCCGGCAGTTGATCATCCATGTCATCAGAGCGATTGCGCCCAACTCTGTTTTGCATTACCTAACTCATCGCATTCGTCAGAGGCACAACCATTGGTTAAGAAATGCGGCTGCAGAACGGGTAACTAACTCAACACACTACATTTTCTGACACTCCATCCGCCAGCAAATCCGTCAATGCCAGGAAAGAGGGACTGCAATTTTAGGATGTCTGCTTCACCCGCCAGCTTTCAATAAATAGTTCAATAAAACGAGTCAAATTAATTTGACACTCATTTTCCGCTTCGTTTCGCTTCAGAAATATTCTTTTCTCTCCAATTATATACTCTCCAAAAAACTTTGGCTCGTTGCAATGCCCTCATTTTGAGCTTTTCCATCCAACTTCTTTCTTCTTACTAAAAAATTTCAACTTCCCTTCTTCACTTTGCATTCGACTCTTCGTCACCCATCGTCACTCAGCTTTCACCTCATATCACTGATATTATGCTCACATCATTTTCTACCGTTCAAAAATTTTCCATTCGTTTCATGAGCCGAAGACGTGATATAATAACTGAGTTCAAAGTAGTGATGGTGTTTACAGCATAATAAATATAATAATTTGGATATCGGAAAATGAGGTTTTATTAATCGTTTAAAAACATTTTCACTCGACTTACTTCATTCAAGAATTATAACATTGACTTTGTGCTTATCTGTTTTCTTATTACAAATTAGTGTGACATCAATTCATGTAGGTGCATGGCCTAGGCTATATAAGTGACACACAAAAGTGATTACATCGTGTTTCCTCTCACCATCCGACCATATCCAATCGTATATATTCTCCGAAATTTAGTGTTATTTTTGCGAAAGAAAAGGTTTGTGCACTATTTGAGGCTTTTGCTGTGTTTAGCTTATATAAAGAAGAGAGGAGCCTTGAATATGAGCTTATTGGATGCAGTTCAGGCTTCAAAATCAATCAGGAGAATCTTCGAACGTGCATCCGAGACCCGAGCGAAATTGTTGAACTTACATGCGCGAACAACTCTTCGCAATTTCAATGCGCAAATGGTCGTTGTGTGCCTAACGAGTGGCGATGCGATGGTGAAGATGATTGTCTTGATGGCAGTGATGAGGTATCACCCAATTTGATTCATGATGCTGTATTGCAGTAGCTTAGCCCCATTAAATTCAATTGTTAATCAAGTCGTTGATGAGTGCTTAGCTTATTGACAAATGTAATGCTTCCATTTGCGCAATACGAGTTGGTTTCGCTACTCGGATAATTCCGAAAAGAACCAACGGCATGGATGAGTGCTTTTTGAGTGATGAAAGCCCGATCGATGAAATAGTTGGTTTTGTTTCAACCATCATAAACTGTGAAATAGCAAATTTCGGCTGAGAACTATCGTTATTGAATTTGAATATTGAAGTTTAGCGAATATTTAACTGAGCATCGCAAATGCTTAGTTGAAACGAGTTGTACTTTTTTCTGAGCACTTCAAGCCTCCTTGAGTTGTTATATAACTTAATTGATATGTGGTATATGGGAAGGTAATTGCAGCGGGGATCGGACGGTAAGCCGTGTTTCGTTGAGAAGGAATGTCCGGCAAATACGATCCGATGCAATAACACAAAGAAATGCATTCCGCAACAGTACGCTTGTGATGGTGATAACGACTGCGGTGATTATTCAGACGAGGATGTCAAGGTTTGTCACTTTGACAACATTTTGATATCAACCTTGATCTTACAAGGCATATATGCTGACTTCGGTTTCAGCTTTATAACTGTCCTATTTCCTGATCCGGAACGGAATAGTCGTGGGGATGTATAACAGCCGTTGAATACCTGTAGCGCGGAAATCGCCCGTTAATGCAATAGAAAAAGTTCCATATAACCCGTTACCTTCGTCTCCATGAAAGGTAGAGTTTGCTGGAATGTGTGTAATGTTGTTACGAACTTAGTGCAGCTTTGCTTTCAGTTATATGTCAGAATGAGATCATTAAAGGCTTTTACTCGGAGGGTTCATCCAGTTGCGTCGATGTTGCTAATCACCTCTAACATTTTTCGATCGTTCTTTTCAATAACGGATGAGGGCGGTTGAACTTCTTTTCTTTTATCGCAGTAACGAAGGCCCGTTCAGGGATTGTTCAATCGCAATAAAGTAATCGCAGCATCAGCTACTCAAATGCTATTCCGTCCACCTCCTGTTTCCTTCAGACCATCGGGCACAGCGTATCGTTTTCCTCCTTTCTTCGGCATTCTTTATGTCAAAACGTGAATGGCAATCTCCCATTCAAGTGCTGTCCACAGTGAGCATCGCAACAATAGCTTTCCTCACGTGAACTTGAAAACATTTTTGCTCAATTTGAGTCAATAATTACGGCTATTGAGGTATTGCTTTCAGTACTGTAAAGGTGGTGAGAGGCCGGTGTGTGCAGCGAAGAAATTCCAATGTGACAATCATCGTTGTATTCCCGAGCAGTGGAAATGCGACTCGGATAATGACTGTGGTGATGGCTCGGATGAGAAGCTCGAGATGTGTGCCAACTCGACTTGTGCTTCAAATCAAGTAATAATTGCTCATCTGATACCACTTTTTTAGTTTCTAAGAAGGAAATAATCGAACACGTTATTCTAAATTCAGTTTCATCTACACGTGCATTGAGTATTTGAGTATTTAACTGCGCCTTTGAATCTATTCCTCATATAATTTTCTTTTACAGTTTCGATCTCGACTAATTTATTATTTATTTTTTACTGAGAATCACATCCTGAGGCTAGGTCAGAATTCGAGCAGTGTTGTTGGGAATTTTGCCTATTTTCTATTTCTTTTCCCTTCGGTTTTACCCATTTTTGCAGTGAAAACTAATGAAATTCGCTCCCCTCTTATAATATTGGAATGCGCACAATTTTAATTTGTTTCTTGAAATGTTTATCTCTTTCGTCGAATTTGTTTTCCAATTTTTCGCTTTGTCTGGGATGGACGCATTGATTCATCTCACCCTCAACCATTGTTAATCCATTCGGCAAGCAAATAAATATTGAGTATAGATTAAATAAATATTTATCAGTGACAAACATCGGTAAATAGTTGCTGAGTACTCATTAAATATCATAATTCGCGAGAGATTTTTATTTAACGTCCTCGAACTACTTTATTGCTCAATTATGATGATGTATATTGGATGTGACCAACATCACGTGCATGAATACATCCTCGAGATGGGCATATTATTGTGAATGGCAGAATAATAATCTGCAGACAAATTTGCAAGAAAACAGTTATATTTTATTATTAGTTGGGCGATCAGTTACATGTTGCTAATAAAGTGAAGCAAAAAAGGGGAGAGAAAAAAGAGCGGCTAGTCGGAAGAGGTCGAGCTACAGTTTCTTATTTCGTCAATTATTCAACATATTCTTCCAGTTATTTCGTCTTCATTTCTCTCAGTTTTTATTTATTTATCTAATATTCATCTTTTACTTGTTCCTCTCCTTGTTATTCAACTGTATGGAGTACATATGGTGCTATTGAAAGTACTGCAATATTAAGGCGATGATATTTCAGAACTTTCAGTAGATTATATCAGCGATTTTAGAAATTATTTCAATGCCTTACCGTCGAAATTTCCTTTTTTGCGAGCTGAACTATCCACTCGAGCATTGGAGTTTCCAATTTTTATCGAGCAAAATCCATTTACGAAACTAAATTGATTTTCATGGCTGAGGGCACTTTGCAAGTTGAAAATGTGTTCAACAGAAATAGTAAAACCCATTGCTTAATTCGGTTAGAGTAAAGTAGAGGAAGAAATGAAGTAAATTTTTGTCTTTCCCTAACGAATGCAATAAATATTTGATCTGCAATATGGGTAATGCTTGCGAAGAATTAACTCATTGCTAATGGTAGTTGTAAATAGTGCTATTGCAGTTCACATGCGGCAATGGTCGTTGCATTCCGGTCTATTGGCTTTGCGATGGTGATAACGACTGTTATGATAACACTGATGAGGACAGAGAACGTTGTCCACCGGTGCAATGTCGTGCTGACCAGTACCGATGTGCTAACGGTCGACAATGTATTCCACTGAAAAATCATTGTGATGGACAACAGGACTGTGAGGATGGGTCGGATGAGGATAGTTGCCTTATTCAGGTCTGTGCATTAAGCCCTTCTTCTTATGTGTGTTTTTCCTTTAAAGAGAGAAAGAGATAGGGAGGCAGGAGATAGGAAAAGAAAAAAATGAAAAGAACAAAATTGTCTTCACTCTTTTTTGCAAAGAAGAGAGAATAGGGAATATAAGAAGAAAGAACAAAGAGGCAAAACGAATGATCGGTTATCGTGTTGGGAATTTGTCGATTTAAGTAACGAAGGAATAAAAGAAAGAACCAATCTGTTAAAAAGTTATTCAACTGAAAACTGAATGAGTTATTATGAAGTGGATAAGATAAAAGAAATATACTACGTTAATAGTTTTTATTGCGGTGATTAGAAGATAGGTCTATTTGTTTTCTCGACCTCAACTTGTGCAGAAATCGCTTAGAAATCATTAATTGCCACGAACGTGTGTGCTGTGTTGATGCTGAGATCGACGGAGAAATCCACATTTTCTTAGTTATCACAGTCGGTAACTCTTCATTAAAAAGATAATGTTCATGCATCGATGAATAAAGAGTGCAATCATAATTTGGTAAATATTTTACATATATTATTTTCGCATAGGCAATTGAAGTAGGTAGAGGCTAGAATTCTGTGAGGTCCGTTATAACGTTTCGCTCATTCGAATGCCATTATGCCTAGGATCAAATTTTTATTATCACTTGATGCTTTTAATTTGCTGCGTTAAATATAAAAGAAACATTTACATCATGCAAGCGAATAGGCACAAAGGGTAGGCGGTTCAGAATATTTCACTTTACCTCAAAAGTCCTTTACCTTTGTAGCTTCTCCAAAACTTGTGTATCTTCTTGGGTATATAGGGCACGTCCCTTCATAACAGCTATTTAATTTCGTAATATTGCCTTAATGTAACACATCGATAAATGGAATAGAAAGATTTCAGACGAAATATCGATTGTTGTAATATTTCATAAAATTTTAAATTTTCAGGAAGGCAAATGCAAGCATAATGAATTTACATGTGTTTCCAGTGGTTTATGTATTCCGATGAATTGGAAGTGTGATGGAACTATGGTAAGTTTGATTCCCATTGTAGAAGCTTCGTGTTATTTTCTGAAATTTTGAGTCTTCTTGGTGAAGTCCTTTCAGAATAAAAAGAATTCGTCATCCAAAGTCGAAACATTTTTGAGCTTCACGATCGACGGTTGTCTTCACTGTGCGATCGTCACGGTGTTATTCGTGGTTCCTTATTGTTGCTTAACTAGTTCCATTTAAGTGCTATATTTCCTTGAATTTTCTAGCTATTTTAATTGTTTAGTTGGCATTATTTCTGTTGTTAGTAACACTTTGCTCCAATTAATATCTATATAATGCATTCGGTTAGAATTTGCTATGCGCTCAATGTTAATTGTGTTGCAATAACGAACTTTTGAATTTATATAGAGCAATAAATTTTTAATTTGTGCTAAAGTTTTTACCATAAATTTTATAAAATAGCTGTGCTGCTGAGAACATTAAATTGCTCACTAATCAATAATGCGCATTTTATAGTCGTACTGATATAATAGTTTCTCAAATAGATATAACTGAGCTCTGTTTTTCCTTTCATTTGGAGCAGCTGCAATTTTTTTTAGCAAATTTATCAAAACTTTATGGTGACGGCACGTTGATTTTGATGACGAGAAGAGGGGAAGAAGAGTTAAATAGATTTTAGCGGAGATATGGGGAAAGGGAGAGAGGAGAGCTGGATCTTACAGCCAGTTGCCTTAATTGATGCAATATACAGCAATAGTGCTAGCTGTTTTGAAGCATTGTGATCGCATTTCTTTTCAAGGATTGTGAAGATGGCAGCGATGAGCCAGCAGGCATATGTAGTGCTAGCCAATGTCCAGTCGATCATTTCAAATGCGATAATGGAAGGTGCATTTTCAATGTGAGTTTGTTTTGTTGAAGTTCGGCAATAATATCGCCTCTAAATTTCGTCTTTGTTCACAATAATCTTATTTGGTTTATTACTTTTTGTCACTGCTCATTTACTATTTTCTCCTCTGTTCATAGTTTTAAAACATAAAACTCTGTGTAGACAAAGTGTAAATCGAAGTTTAAATACTACATCGGTTGGTAAGCAGGTCAGTTTTCTTTGTGATTTCTTGGTGAACTTGATAAATACCTCGTAAACAGCTTTGTGATATTCAGAAAGATACGTTCGTGTTCCTGTAAAAAAGATTTCAAAATGATGAATTATTGCCGTTGGGCTTATATTGCTCAGTTATTGTTTTTCTATTTTTGCAGCCCTCTTCTCAGACTCAATATCAACTCGATCTGCTCTTGATATTTAATATTTCTCTTTTTTTGCCTTTAAGTAGAAATAATTTAAGACATGGCTTTGTGATGGAGAAAATGATTGTGGTGATAACAGTGACGAAGATCTTAAGCATGGATGCCAGAAGAGTCAACAGCTCGCCGTCCGATGTCCATTCGAACATGTAAGTTGAAATTGTTCCGGGTCAGAGGTCATTTCAAGATTCCACAATGTCAGCATTACATGAGAAACGCCTTGATTCCAACGTTTCATGCTTTTATTGAACTGATTCATTTTTTGATATATGCCAAATGGCAGTAGACTGAGAGACTTATGATGTGTTCGTGGAATGGTGTCATAAGGTTGAGGTGTAGAGAGATGTTTGATTGCCTGTTGCTTTACTGTGAGGATCGTTCTGCAATATAATTTTTGATCACCGTAGATGATTTAATATAGTTGTGAGGAGAGGGCTTCAGATTTCGTTTTTATCGAATCCTGTTGCATTTTAGGGATGCACCATCTGATTTCATGACAGATGCTCGGCATCTGTCGAAATCTTTTGCTTTCAACTGCTTAAGTTCTGTGAGGAGTTCACCACTCTACTATTAGGTGGTTCTCTTACTGAGAGGAAAACGGATCTCATTTGATTGGCGAATCATCGCAATATTTTAATGTGAAACAATTTTTTGCAATCGTAATAGGCAATTGTGCTGACATATTCAATGAGAGCATTTGAAAGGCAATGAGCGGTGCTGAATTGACAACTTTTGAACGAATTTTGATTTAAATGCTTAGTGATTTTACCGCTTGTTAACTGCCATCTCTTTGAATGTCTCAATCTCTCCATATCTATGAGCGTTTTATTCGAACTTAAAATAATTTTTATTTGATCAGTTGATCGTTGCTAACTCTTCGGATTTTCGCATATTTATTATGACTTCATTCAATGAGCTCCTCAACAGGCAAACAAATTTGCATATTTATTACGATGTCCACTCACTAAACAGCCGTCCACTCATTTTTCGCTATTTTTTGTTCATTATTCGCAGTCGTCATCAACACTTCCGAAGAGGGATTACGTTCTTTAATTGAAAAAAAGGAAAATATAAATACTCATTTGAGGTCTGAAAGTGACCCCTACGAGTTATATAAACCGTCTGTATGTGTATGAGTATTAAGTCGGTATAAAACTGCAAGTGTTTGAATATATATATATAGGTTCCATGTCGTGGAGCGCCGGACACCTGTATTCCAATCCACAATCTCTGCGATGGTAAAGACCACTGTCCTGGAGGTACGGACGAGGGGGGACGTTGTGCTCGAGATCTATGTGCTGCAGACCGTGCTGGTTGCTCATTTAAGTGCCATATGAGCCCAGATGGACCCCTATGTTCATGTCCTTTCGGTGAACAGGTGGGTCACCCATAGATGAATCTTCGTTCTTGACTTTAGTTCTTTCACGTTGTTTTCATCACTGGATTTAATGTTTCGATATTTCTTTCAACTCGAGTTTGAGGTCGAGCTTTTTCTAAATGTGAGAAGAGCTTATATGTTGCTCTCTCCATCTTAGCTAATTGTATGCCGATGTAAATCGTTCCCTTCTCGTTCTGATTAAACAGCGATTGAAGTCATTTTAGTCAACCTGATATGCTCTTTCATATGCCCATATAAATTCATAAAAAATAAACGTTTAAAAATGTGGGCATGTATTTGAATAAATAAACATTCCAGTGTATTTAATTGTCGATATCGCTCGATAAGAATTCCATCTTTCAGTTGGTCAATAAGACGAGATGTGAGCCGGAGAATGAGTGTTTGGATGCACGCTCATGCAGTCAGCGATGCACAGACGAGAAGCATGGATTCACCTGTAGTTGTGACGATGGATATACTTTGGATGCCGATAAAAGGACTTGCAAGGTCACCGATAACGTGCGGGTGAGTAATCTCTCAATGAGGTTTTATAAGCATATCGAATAATCTGATCGCAATATTTGCTTCAATTCTCGGAAGACATAACAGCATTTTCCTTGAAGAATCATTGAGGATGCTTATGTAGTTATCGTCAAAAACAATTATAAATTTTGAGAAAAATGGCAAATATGAACCACAGCAAAAATTGGAGAGCTACTGACCATTTTCATTTATTTCCTTCTGTAAGGACAACATTTTTGACTTTCCACAGTTTTTACTGATTTCTGAAAAATATTGATTATCCTATAGGCTGTCGACATTCCATTTCTCGAGCTTCTGTCATGCAAAGAGTAATTGTTCTATCGATGTATTAATAATATTGAAAAAGTATACAAAGGAAAGTGTTGAAAACGATAGCGAGTTTGTAGGTTGTAGGATTGAAGAGGTTTTATAATTGTGGAGGTGAAGGCTGTCGTTATGGGTGAGCTGTGGTTAGGGTTCTGTTTAGGAAATAAAAGCTTTAGCCAGCTCAGAGAACATAATAGGTGTGTCCTGTTCTAAGCAGAGACTTCATGTAGAGGCATGGAAGATAACGGTCCACTGGATTCCCAGAGGAATTCCGCAGCTTGATGTTGGAATCCAGTTGCAATCTTGCCGAAGAAAAGTGGTTTAAAAATGAGGACAGCGTGAGACAGAAAGGAAGGCGATGAAATAATTTTTTTTCTGATAGCTTTCTCACCCCTCCTTTATTCAGCTGATATCGAGGACGAATAGAAATATTGGGAAGAGCGGAGGGGAAGAAAAATCTCCTCAGTGAAAGGATGTATGTTTTTAGGATATGCGGATTTACGTATCGAACCGCAATCGTATCTACTGGTCGGATAGTCATCTGGAGAATTGGCGGACATTCGCCGCTCAAGTTGAGAATGCGATTGCGATTGCATGGGACTCTTTCGAGGATAAAATCTATTGGTATGCTATACAGTGTCGTTTTTAGTGAAATAATAATTCTATAACTGGAAAGAGGTTCTCTTCAGTTCTTTAAAAGCTCCGATGGAATTAGATTTGATTGAAATTATTGGATCGTTCATTTACAACACTTTTGGAAGAAAAAATTTAGAGGATTTAATGCAAAAGAAGATGACCGAAAGGTTATTTATTAATGCACAGCATATCACAAGCATTTAACTTTGATCCAAATCTGAGATTGTTCACTTCTTTGAATTGCATCGATAAAACATCAAATGTTCTTTGAAGAGAGATCGCATCACTGTTGCTTAGCTGTCGAATAGGTGAATTTCGATTGAATTTTTATTTCAAATGAATTAAATTTCTAATCGATCCGAACTCATTCATCCACCACTCGTTTATAGTTTATCTTGTACTAGAGCATGCTGTTGCATCATGGAAACAACTTTCGACACTTCACTTCTCTAATTTGCATCGTTTATTTGTTAAGTTTGTTTATACGATCATAACGACAATTTTTATTTAGGTGATAAAAATCGGAGATAATTCAAATGAAAGCCAACAACTCATTCTTCCATCAATATTATGGCTAGCAGTAGTTTGTAATCCAATATGTGTCATGCACTAGATGCGTCCTCAGAGTATTTCGTCATTGCAGCTTTATTGCTTACTTCCGCATTCTAACATAAAGCATTCTGTAATATCTCGTCAGTGTAAAACAGAAAACATTTTTTATAGGTCAGATATTCGCGAGAAGAAAATCTTTGTGGCCACTCGTAACGGTACAAATGCGACGACGTTTATCGCTGACGGGTTGGATATTACCGAAGGAATTAGTCTCGATTGGGTGGCTCGCAATCTTTACTGGGTTGATTCAAGCCTCAACACTATCGAAGTGGCATCGCTTGAAAAGCCTAGTGCGAGGTAAGCTATTTTTATTCCTTGTTTCTTGTTGCGCATTTCCGTTGTTCTTCGTCTATTTTCCTGTCTTTTCACAAAGTGGGAGCTCATCCAAAGAACGGATGTTGACTAATTCTCGAGATGGGTAACGGATCACATTTTCTGCTATCCTTTCCTGATGTGTTGATCGAATAGGTTGATGCCAATTAAGATTTTGCTGACCCACTCAGAAACAGGCGTGGTCAGATGACGCATAGGTGAAGTATTTTGATGACTGCAGTGTTTTTTAGTAAATTATTCTGTTGCCAAATATCTTTCGCATTTGAGCGGAGCCTCCAGTGAACAGGGTTCTATGATACAAACTTGTCCCTGTCGCGGCGTAATGTCTGAGATTATCTCTAGAGTTTCTAGTTCAAAGCATCTTTTTGTCTTTACCCTCAAAGGGCGAAGCTTGTCTGAAAACTTTCTGCAAGCTTTCTCAGTGACATTTTTTATTCATTCTGGCCATGTATCTCTTATCATCCACTATGTAGACCAACGTTCATTCTGCTTAAAGAAAATTTCAGAGCAGTCTTGATTCACGAGAACGTAGATCAGCCACGAGGTATTGCAGTTGACCCACGGAAAGGTCTCCTCTTCTGGACCGACTGGGGACAGGTAATAGGTGTCAGTGAACGATTTGAAGCGACCTGAATTTTAATCAGACTTTATTCGTTGTTTACGATGGCCGCTGCTTAAAATTGTTTTTTTTTTCATTGTTGTCACTGCATAGATTATTACTAATGCATCAATTGTTGTATTCAGAAATTTTACGTGTGAGCCACTCACTTGGAGTAAGTATCTTCTGTTTGCCTTTAATGTCATAAATATCCAGGATCTTCTTAGTTCACTCTTTCTTCTATTTTGTTTTATCAAAAGAAACATCGATTCTCGTTCTCTTCTTGGCCTCCTGCTTATGGAAGGTCAAATTCAGATGGAAATTTCTTCAGCATCATTGTTTGAGCAAAAATACAAAGAACTTAATACTTCGTAATGGTTTTTTTTTTTTTTTTTGATGAAGGGAAGTTGGTGCGTTAGGAAAGTCTTTAGTAAGTTTTATTTGTGCAATTCATGAGGCTTTTTTATTTTTGAAATGAACTTNAAAGTCTTTAGTAAGTTTTATTTGTGTAATTCATGAGGCTTTTTTATTTTTTGAAATGAACTAGCTATCGTTTCAGTTCGAATGAAGACCATAAATCTGGAAGTTTTCAGTTGAAAATCTTTGTGTCAGACTTCTAAAGCAGATTTTGAAACTGAATCGACTTCAGAGAGAGTAACTTTAAGTGATGGATGGTTTGTTTTTATTTAAGAAGTAATTGTTCGTATTTTCAGAGACCACGAATTGAACGCGCTTATATGGATGGTTCGGATCGTCACATATTGGTCGATACAAAGATCTATTGGCCAAATACGATCGCTCTTGATTTCACGACAGATCGTGTTTACTTCGCTGACAGTAAACTGGATTATATCGATTTTGTGAATTACGATGGAAGTGGTTCGTTTCTTTTTTTTTCAGATTATTTAGAAAGCCGTATGGGTTTTTAGTACGGAACAGAGGTTGGCTATATCTATGCTGTCGGAACTATATAAAATACTTTTTTGGATCGGTTCATCAAGATTGGGTCCCGAAAGTTCTCTCGGATAGTCGACGAGCAACAGTCGATTGACTCACTTCTTGGGGCTCCTTCATCGGCACGCGTTCACCTAAAAAATGTTCATAATATATTGTGTGACACGCCCAGTTTGGTTCTTTTTAAGTATTTCTCCATCGTCGAGAAGGATTTTTATTTGTTTCGATCGTTGAGCGTCGAAATTATTGACGTCAGATGTGCAGATTGTAGGATACGAAATTTAATGTGTAGCTGTCGCAAATTTTCCTACTTCCTTACGAATATTTGTGGATTGCTGATCATTCGATGCTGTTCCAATCCATCACTTAACAACATCTTCACNACCTTCATTGATTATTTTCCTCAGGAATAATCACATTGTCGAACCTATTCGCCGCTTTTTCATAAAGAAAATATCTGTCGTCGTGTTGCTTTTTCAGGTATTCAAATACATATATGTCCACTGGTGCAAGTTTAAAGTCAGCAAGTTCTGATTAATTCCATTCAAATTAATTCCATTCAATGCGCCGGGTTCGTTTAATTGAAATGAGTTGAAGCTAAGGTTTGATTTGTTGTAAGTTAATGATTTATAGGACGTACACAAGTGCTGTCATCACCCAAATTCGTTCAACATCCGCATGCTTTGGCGATCTTTGAGGATATGATGTACTACAGCGATCGACGTCTACAGCGTCTGCAAGTCTATCCGAAATATCCGAACGGCACGTCCCGTGATTATCCGTCGCATACATTCTCAAAGGCATTGGGTGTTACGGCTATACATCCCGTTCTTCAGCCAAAAGTTCATAACAATCCTTGCGCTGGCAATCCTTGCTCACATCTCTGTCTTATCGGCAGAGAAATGGTGCGTATTTTATCTGATTTCTATTTTCACAAGTTTGTTGGGGAATTTTTGATGAAATGTTGTTTTCTTGAAATCGAACTTACAAGTTTCTGCTTCTTGCTTATACAATGCCTCCAGCCCGCGATGTTTTCATAGGCATTTCCCCTATAAGCTACTCATCGTTAGCACTGTACAAAGCTCGTTGATTCAGTAATTAGCAGTACTCGGGTGGTTACTTAACCTAGCCATGCAGGTATCATGTAGAACATGACGATTTAGTGATTTTATATGCAATCGTATTAAATAAGCAAAGCTGTCCTTTTCGGAAAAGGAGAGGAATAAGGGGTGACAACCATTCCTCTTTGACACGAACTACAAACATCTTTTTGGCTTTTCAGCGATGAAATAAGCGTATGAATTCGAACGAGATTGTTGAATAGTAAAGAACCCGCAACCTGACCCATTTTGTAGTTGTTTTTTCTGCTTGGATTTCATCCATCTCCTTATCGATTTTCGAAGGGTTCATTCCATCTTTAGTTCCTCTTTTCGAGTGAATATCGTTTTACTCGTTTAAAAATATTTCATTCCTCTGGATCTTCTGCATTGTTTCGGTCTTGATAATGAGCATTTAAGTGGCAGTCATCTAGTGATAGTTAGTAATACTGTGAGAAGGGGAGAGGGCGTATGAAAATAATAGTTTTGGGGGAAAGGAGGAGGACATCTGAAAGAGTGTTTCTGTGAAGAGGTATTTGTTTCGAAATTTTTGGTGAGCTGTAAAGCATGAATGTGTGCCCATTCAAAAATTATTATCTCTGGATCGAATGTGAGTGAAATCGTTGCAGAGCTATACATGCAAATGTCCGATGGGTAAGGCATTGGACGCCAGCGGTAAGACGTGCATCAACGATGTAAAGCCGTTCTTGTTGCTCATCCAGAAGACGAATATCTTTGGCGTTCAAATGGATGACGTTAGAAATGCAACACCAGCAATGGCTGGGATGATACCACTCGCTGGACTCAATAACGCCTATGATGCAACATATGACCCTGAAACTGCTGAGGTTTGTTGTACTCTCAGTTTCAACATCTCACTGCAGGACAGGGGGGGGATGGGGGGGAGATGGGGAAGGGGCGGAGGGAGAGGAGAATTAAGAAAAGATTCAAGGTTTTTTTATATATTTAATGGTGCTAAAATTGATTTCTTTATAAAACTGTGCGACCACTCACGCATTGCTTTTGTTTCTGATGTATCTGCCTTGTTGCCATTATTGCTTTCACTAAATTTCAGCCAGGTCTTTTCTAGAAAGTGAGGAGGAGAGAGGAGTCATAATGTTTTCACTTCAAACCAATGTTTTCCGAAGAGCGAAAAACTCCTTCGTTTTTTATTAGCTAGACATGCGACTTTTTGAGGATACAGTTCCATGATACCCCCCCCCC
>JAARMF010000812.1:9103-21068 GCA_022844705.1 Toxascaris leonina | reverse complement strand
TTACATTTATCGTCTTAAAGCATATGCTGTGTATTATTTCAAAAATACTTCCTTTAATCTTTCTGTGAGCCCTCCGCCGAATTAATACAAAACTTAAAAGATTCCTTATCCGACTAGGGGTATCATACATAAAATAGTTGGAAGTGAAGACCCATGGGACCCTGTTCAAGAATTACGGTGGTTTAAAGTTTATGATGTTCAGTTGAGCTAATAAGACCGATCGATTATTATTTATTTGCAGTGCGACAACGGTAAATGCATTAGTCGAGCATTTATTTGTGATGGGGAGGATGATTGCGGAGATTCGAGCGATGAAAGCATTGTCCATAATTGCGGTTTGATTTTCATTCATTTCGTGTATAAATTGATGTAGTTTTGCAATTGCAATTGCAGAGATTGTTATTGTATATCGCAAATTATCTATTTGTAGTGCGACAATGGTAGGGGCATCAGAAAAATTTATTTCTAGAGCTAAAGGTCATAGGTCACTTCTTGGGTGTTACAATTACAAAATAAAGCAAAATCTCAAATCTTCTGAGATTTTCGCATTTAATGAAATATTATTTTTTTCAATTATTGAAATCAAAATTCTGTGGAGAAATTAGTTGAGTGTGATTTGTGGTTGTAGGCAATCGCACATGTTCGGATGTGGAGTTCCATTGTAAATCGAACGCTCATCTGGCCCAGCCGAAATATGAATGCATTCCAAAAGCGTGGCTTTGTGATGGTGATGTGACATGTGCTGGTGGAGAGGACGAGAGTAAAGAACTGTGTGGGGTCGAGAAGAAGAGCTGCAATAAGGGTGAATTCAGGTTCGTATTGTGTGCTTTCAGCATATTTCTTGAAGTCTTATAAGGAATGTAATATTAATCAATAGCGATTAATCAATAACAGTGAAATTTTCGTACTTGTTTCCATTACCGTTGTTGCCATCATTATTAATATTATTATAATTTTTATCATAACAGCTGCTGGTGGTATTATTGTTGCCAGTAATATTGTTAATTATTGTTATTGATTCTATTTTTATCGTCATTTTTGCTCTTATTGTTGCCATTACTAATCATTATCCATTATTGCCGTTATCACCACCTCACTATTGCAAATGGATGCTTATCAAACAACTCATTAAATATGTGTGATGTCNCCGTTGTTGCCATCATTATTAATATTATTATAATTTTTATCATAACAGCTGCTGGTGGTATTATTGTTGCCAGTAATATTGCTAATTATTGTTATTGATTCTATTTTTATCGTCATTTTTGCTCTCATTGTTGCCATTACTAATCATTATCCATTATTGCCGTTATCACCACCTCACTATTGCAAATGGATGCTTATCAAACAACTCATTAAATACTTGTGATGTCAATATTTTGATCAAAATCGAGCAACCGTGCCATTCGAAGGCATAACTGAACTTTGCGATATGACGCNATATGACGTATTATTTTCCCTTCTGCTTGTCCTCTTCCATTCTTCCTTTCTTCCATTCTCTTGTATCGTTTTGCTATGGTTTAGAGATAGTTGAAGCTGAGATAATAATAATCGTGGCCAAAAGCATCTGAGATAATTGAAAACTGTTTGATTGCGTTTTTTTCATAGATTTTAAGCACTCTGCACTCCTATGAGAAAGAGGTGCATTAATAGATGGATACCACTGATGGGCCTATTATTGATTTCAGGTGCCAAAACAGTCATTGCATTCACGCGTCATGGGAATGTGATGGTGATAATGACTGTCTTGATGGATCTGATGAGCACGCCAATTGTAGTAAGTTCTTCCTTATTTGTTTTCTCCTTGCGATCTCTCCATCTAATACTTCACTTTGTTCCTTTCTTAGCACCGAATGCTATTTTAATCAGACGAGACGCAATAGAAGATGCCATGTAGCGATGTAACGGTAAAACCACTAGCATACCGAGGATATGTGTGGATGAAGAGGCCTTGGAAAGAAGTGGAAAATTCCATAAAAAGTTGTCGTTTCAGGTGGAAAAGGACTTCTTTTTTCAGGAAAAGTCCACTATAATCAAGAAAAGTTTCTCATTGATAACTTTCTCTCCTCTTTCTACTTTTCGTTTAACTGCTGTTTTCCTTCCTTTCGGCGCAACAATCCACAACGAGCATTGTATAAGCAGGGTAACTGTTGTGAAAATATGCTGCATAAAGGTGTCCTCCATGCGTAAAATGTTTTGGAATAGTCGTCTACTGTGTATTCACTGACGCGATAAATACCGACTTCCATCGATCAGAATTCAAATTTCTTTATTATTTATCGAATTGCGAATCGATTTCGAATTTCCGATTAGCACCCCCACATCTGGATTCGAAGGTGATATTTGCTTTAACAAACCATTTTATCTGCGAAAAGCGATGTTTCCAATAAATAACCAATTAATTTATAAGCTTGAGCAGCTTCTGATGCAAATCATATGGTTATTATCAGCTTTTATCGTTGCTGAACAAAAATTCAGATAATACCTCAGGTTGCTGTGAGAGTTTCAAATTTCTCATAGGGTTCTTTTATATTCAAATATTCAGTGGGCGGAGCGAACCGAAAATTTTGCGAAATTTCTTCGTTTTTATACTCAAATTGTGTGGAAGTGAGCATAGAGTTGAGATTAGAGAGATTGGAGCGAACCAAAAAAAAAAAAAAATTGAACAGCAACGAGCGAGATGTATAATTAATTTTCTATGCTGAGACCAATGAAGAGAGTCGAAAATTGTTAGCATCAATGACTACAGATTAGATGTTTGACGATTTCATTTAAAAAACCCTAGACGTGACTATTCTAGAGTGCCTCTTTCCACATATACGCACCGTCTCACAATGAATTTGTTTATATATCCCGTTTAATATCACCATTATTGAAGGGTCCTTAGCAATGTTTTTTTGAGGGATGGAATTTGCATTTTTCACTCATTATATAGAAATCTTCGGACATATTTTCAGAAATTACACTAATTTGATCTCACTAAAGTTCTGTTTGGGTATTTCCATGCTAACTCTGAAAATATATTTGCCACATTTCAAGTTCTTAATTTTTTTTTTTTTTTTTTGTGGCAAGTTTTATTGCTGATATGAGCGAAAGCTTTGTGCAACTGATCAAATATATGCCGTATAAATTTGAATAAAATCATTGAGGGTTTATGAATTCCTCAACATTTCAAGAAGAGTTTCACCGCGGTGAGAGTCATTCTTGTTTTCGAAATTTTGACATCGTGTAGCGACGATGTATGTCGCTTCAAAAGTCTTTAGAACAAGCCATTTGTTTTGAATTTTATGATAGGGAGGGGGATTTTATTGAAATGATAAGTATTTCTTGTTTCGGGTATTTAAAGAATGGAGGGGGGGGAGGGGCAGTATTCGAGAAAGTTTATTAAGCGTAGGGTGTGAATTCGAGGTTGTGCAGCATCAAGTCTGGAAATTATTTACGTTTTAGCGTATTCCCAATGTCAACCGGAATTCTGGCAGTGTGCTAATCATAAATGTATTCCAAGTTCGTGGAAATGTGACGGCAATGACGATTGTGACGATGGTAGCGATGAGAAGGTTCCTTTATGCAATATTTCTTTAATTTATCCAAAATGCTTCAGAAAAATGGCCGAAGTAAATGCCTTCAACTTTTCCGACCAAAATTCGACGACAAACATTATTAGTTTATAATGTAGATGTTGCTGGATTTCAAAGTTTCTGCGAGCGAGGCACGCCTATTTCGTGTGATATGTAAAAGTTTTGTGTATTATAGATTGGTTTTTTTGGTGGTGGAAGGGTTGCTTTGATATGTGTTAATAATATAAAACTTTTTTTTATTACCGTTGAAAGATTATTTATTGCTTTCGGTATTGGTATGATGTAATCAGTCTTATGGATTCAGGACTGTGCTGAGGCAATCGGTTCAACGGCTGAAGGCAATGCATGTCCACCAGGGCAGTTCAAATGCACGAGTGGCGAGTGTATAAACTCGAATAAAGTATGCGATCGGGTCTACGACTGCGCTGATCGTTCCGATGAATCGGCCAAGTGCTGTAAGAATTATACTGACTTATATATGGCAGGTTGCGCTTCACAAATTTAGAGAGCACTTAATTTCTATGTTGACTGGCACACATTGGCAATAATTAAAAGACACGTGATAGTGGTACCCAACAAAAGGTCAAATTGAGGGGCACAAAAAAGGAATTGATGATGGATGAAAATTCCACATAATTTTTGCTGGATTTCGGCATTTTGTGCTTGTAGATGAATTTTTTTTAAATATTTCGAGGAGGGAATCGAATATTCAAATTTGCGTGTAAAAGATGAAAATGTTTTTCACATCATTTTGGCCCTTAAAGCGAAGATTATTGAGGATTGTTAGCAATTTTAATGTAGAATTCATCAGAAATTTAATCATTGTTGTGCTATGAAAAGGGCTGAAAATGGTTTGAGGGGAGTGCAAATAAGTTTTCTTTTTTGAGTATGGAACTAATTAATGATACGACTTCGATTAATTGATAGCGACTGATTCGTTATCAATCAAACGAATGAATGACCCATCGCTGAACCATTAACAGTTCGCAGGGAGCAGATGGAATGTAAGTGAAGCGAGTAATTGTTAAGCACAATTATTATTGCTAAATCTTGTAAATCCGTACTAGCAAAATGCGCCATACTGAGGTAGTGATTTTGCGTTTGTGTACTCACATACGTATGCATCCGTCTGTTTGTCCGGTAGTTTCACCTCCAGAGTGACTGAAGCTAATATACTTTATAGGATGAGTCCTTGTTCTAAATATCAAGTTGATCCATCCTTCAATTGCCGAAGAAACTGTAGTCACTAAAAGTGGCTAGAAAATTTGTTTAAATTTTGCTGCTGGTTGTATCTCATTTTATACCGGTCGGGTTATAATTCGACAGCACAGTGGTTTCAGAATAAATGAGCCTTCTGTAGAAGATTTATGCAAGAAAATGGTCGGTTCGATCAAAGTATCACCGCATTCATGGGCACCCTTTAATATTTTTGACAGTTTAGGAAACTTTTGATCTGGATGAGTGGAAATTACAAAATCACATATCGTATCATCTCTTCCAGCGTCGTTTTCAACTGTTTATCACAAACCTTTCAAATCTTTTTCAATAATATTCTATTGCAGTTATTGATGAGTGTTCAACAGCCGAGAAACCATTGTGCGAGCAGAAATGTATCGATTTGCCGATCGACTACAGATGTGAGTGTTATGAGGGATTCGCCCTTGATAAGGACGACAAGAAGTCATGTCACGATGTGGACGAGTGTGAAGGTCGGCAATACGATTCATTTTTCATTAAGAGCCTCACAGTGCTGTCCATTGGGTAAAGAGGAGATATGTTGTAGAGGAGGAACATAACTGCCTGAAGGGTGGAGAGACAAGAGAACGATGCTGAGATGAGTAGTAGTGATGAGATGCGCAATTCTGCGCGCATTCAGATATTACTAGTAAAAAACGGAAGAGTTCATATTTCTAACCTGATATGTGCGCGTCTTCCGGCACCATGGTCTAAGAGGAAGGGGTCTCATTTCTTCCTTTTCTTCCCACCACCTGTTTACGTCACTTGATTGGGTTTGTCTTTGTTGTTGGAATAATTTAATTTCAATGGCGATTCGTTGAGCATTTTTAAAAATTGAATTTCTTTACAAATTTACTTGTCTGAAACTCTTCACTTCCCATTTCCAGTTGTATTTAAAAGAATAGAACGAATCATACAAGTTGTACAATTTATTATTTATTGTAAAATAAGTTTATTATTTATTACATTTATTGTAAATACAATTTATTTACTGTAAAATCCTTCATGTCTAGATTTTTCCTTCTAGTTCCCTTCATTCCATTATTTTTTTCGATTTATGTCTCGTCAGGTGTAGCGGAGATCAAT
Organism: Toxascaris leonina; assembly: GCA_022844705.1. Taxonomy (NCBI): domain Eukaryota; kingdom Metazoa; phylum Nematoda; class Chromadorea; order Rhabditida; family Ascarididae; genus Toxascaris; species Toxascaris leonina. The sequence continues at coordinate 15,168 of JAARMF010000812.1, read as the reverse complement.
CTGGAAAACCACATAGCCACAGTCAGGGAACTCTCAGGAATCACAGAGATCCCAACAATTTTATGGGTCAGTGTTTCATGATCTGAGATCACTATAGACCTAGAGTAACCTAAATCCACACTACATGTGTCAATAATAAGATCACAGTACGTACTAAGTGCCTTTAACAAGTAGTTCGAATGTTTTATAATAAAACAATATGTTTTATTCTCTTTAATGCCTAGTTTAAAATCACAGTCTCATATATTTTTCAGAAGGCACATCACATTGCAGTCAGGGATGTGAGAACAAGATTGGTTCTTATAAATGCTCGTGTGTCGACGGTTATTCACTAGCACGCGATGACAGAACCTGTAAACGTATCGACACTGTGAGTGATCTCCATTCTCTTCCAAAAAACTTGTGGAATAACATCGGAGCAGAAATATAATGGCAAAAGAGATGCCCTTCATTTTGATTCAAATCTATAACATTGTGCCTGTGAATTCATGCATCTCTTTCTCTGTTGGTTTCAGCGTGGAAACCACCGAAACTAAAGTTGCGAAATCTTGTGAATATCGATTTACCTCCAGTGGCCATAACTTATATAAGACTATCAGCTTTAGAACAAGTTTTGAATGTCTAAAGGTGCACAAATAACATTCTTTCTACGCTAAATGGTTTTTTGCTTTACACTATCGAATTGCACGAGAAGACCTTTTTGGAAGATTTGTATGGATCATCTCATCGGCCGTTAAACTGAGGTCTCGTTTTCTATATCTTACTTTTTACTGGTGATTTTTGAAGCTGATTGCTCTACTGAACTGGGCTGTGGGAGCGCATATCCACTCGTTTTGAAATAACCATGAAATATTGTAGAATACATAATAGAGAGCCAATTAAACCTATGCTATTCTCTTTCCGCAGCGTACCGTAATTCCCACCCGGAAGGAGACTGAGCGTCAATATTGTGGAATTCCTACTCAGTCCTTTCACATATGAGGTAACATTTCCTGAATCCAATATGCTCATCTTTTTTTGCAGATTGAGAAATTCTTTAGTCTCATCTGTGGCAATGCAATGGAATTTGATTGCTGGTGCTGCCATAGATGGGTTAGACCTGCTTTAGTTCATTGTCAAAACGCTTTACACTTCTATGTTTTCATAGGAACCGATACCGTGGCTCTTGTTTGCCAACAAGCATTACCTAAGGAAGTTGACACTAGATGGCGATAACTACGAACTGGTCGCTAGTGGCTTCGACAACGTCATCTCAATGGATATTGATATGGTCGAGAAAAAGGTCATGCTTATACCGTTTCTTTCATTTCCAACAATGGTTCACATATCTTTTGCAACTGGGACGTTAACGAATTTGCTGCTACCATAAACATTGCAGATAATGTTGATCACATTCATGACCCACGTTTCTAGTCATATCGTCGGTTATTTGCAGTAAACTTTGCTTTATGGATATTTGATCAGATGATGGCTTTGTCCAGGAAGATAATTTACACGTCTCATATGCAGTGATCATATTTAAAATACTTTTTTGTTTTTGCCCGATAATACAAACAGTTTTATTAATACGCAATTAAATAAAAATATAATTCTGATATGTGATTATAATATGCCATAGGCTTAAGGTTGTACGTTTCGAAAGTACTTATGGAGTAAATGCTGCACTAAGGTTGATAACAAAGTGATCTCTTATTTTCTAAGTGATGCAGGACCACGTGAGTTCATTGCAAATTTCATTCCTTTATTTCACACTGCGTCACCCCTTGCACCTCCACCATCCCCTTCTCCTCTTATTTACTTCTTTCCACCTGTGTGAACTTGAAAGTTAAAAAAATGAATGAAGCATTGGCCCGTATAAGAATTCCTGTAAGAAGAGAAGGAATAGATGGAAGGAAGAAGTGAGTATTCAGAATAGTAACAAGAAGTTGGATGTTGCCAGGATCGTTAAGCTTTAAAAATTACTGCCGGAAGAGAGATGCACTCTGAAAATGGTGATTTCCTTCGAAAGTCGTTTTTGTTTGCATTCTCCATTGCTGCATATAAAAGCTTAATGGTGGTGTTCCAGATTTCGGGTTGCGTTGAAAAAATTAGAATATTAGGGAGATTTTGTTGAGGGCTGTCACTTGGGATGTTCGAATGCGACGCGTTTGATTGGTTGGACGATGCAGATAGCCGTCCTGTTAAACTACAGCACCTGATCCTACTGACAAGTTTGCATCGTCAAGAAATACTCTTTACCTTGTAAACATTGCAGGCGTACATAGTTGATTCGGGTAAATTGCGACTGTATCGAGTGGGTTTGGATGAACTTGATCAGCCGATCGATTCCTATGAAGTGGTCCTCAGACATAACATCTTTGGGACTGAAGGTATTGCCATTATTATCCAGACAGATGACTACTGAAAAACCATTCTCGATAAGGAAACAACTCGTGGGGTTCCATTCACACTGAATATTCAATATGTCTAGTCATTTTTCAAATTGAAAGCGTTTTTTGCAGATTTCGTTGAAGCATATTATGGCGATGTCATATCTGTGCATACTGTGGACGCGTCTGTGTGTGTCTGTGTGCCCGGCAATTTCAGATAACAGATTGTGAAACCTGCTACTATAAAATTTGATGAAAATAATCCGCATTGTCGGTAATATTTGCTGCTTAGACCCATTTCCATCCTAACTAATCACCTCCATCATATATTATTGGTGCTTAGCAATGGAGTGCTAGATGAAGCGACGTAGTTTACTTGATATTTTTGCATCTGGTCGTTCACACAGACAACACAGTAGTGCATTGTTTTTGAATTTTGATGTGACCGGTTGGTATAGTGGATGGGACTGATAGAAGAGCCCATCGTGCCATTTCTGGCTGTCTTTATGTGCAGTTGGAATTATCCAGCTAGAAAAGGTTCCGTGATTTTTTGCAGTTTATTTATTGTTTTTTGAATAATACGAACGATCTTTGATTGCTGCACTTGTTGTTTCAAACCTGAAGTTGATATATTGTTCAGGAATCGCTGTCGATTGGGTCGGTCGTAAGTTGTACATGCTGAATCGACAAGAGCGATCGTTGCGTGTCTGCGAACTTGATGGGCGATACTGCAAAACATTGATCAGAGACCGCATTACACAGCCTAAGGTTGATTATTAACTGCTTACAAGTTCCGTTGTTTTGCTCAGATTAACCAGATATGCGTAATGCTTGTATTGTTGTTCAGAAATCAAGTCTTAATATATCTAGTATTATGATGGTCCGTTGTGTACGTTTTGTGTTTTAGAACCCTAAGGTGTTTAGTTATGACTTGCTACAGCTTCTTTTTCAGATTATATTAAGTGAACGCTCGATTTATAGAGATCAGGATCTGCTTTTGTCGCTGAAGAATTTGCATTGATAGGGGGAAGAATTAGGTAGAGGGAGGGGATTTGAATACATGCAGCAATTGAATGCCTTGTTGTTTTTATACGTTGCTGTACTGCGGATGCTTGCTGCTCTTATTCAGGATCTCTGAGCATTCGAAAGCGTTCTTTGCATTTTCCTTCAAACGCTAAAGGCTCAACCGTAAAATACTCTACGTGCACATTTAATTCTGCAAGTCTTACATTTCTTTTCATTCAGTTTTATTATTTACTCGAGAAGTACTATGCAAACTCGTATACGTTCTTAGAGATCGCCCATTGTGCTGGTATTATCTAATATAAACTTGTAGGCGATTGTCGTGCATCCTGGTCGAGGTTATATTTATTTCACGGAATGGAGTCTGCAACCGTATATTGCTCGTATGTCGATGGATGGATCGCCTGGTATGGCCGATCCAATAGTAAAACTCGCCGAGAATGATCTGGGATGGCCTAATGCGCTTGCTATTGATTTCTATTCTGAAAAGTGCGTCGATTCAAACATTTTTCCAGAATTCTCATAACGGTCGAGCTCATTCTGTTGCTCATTGTTAAATCCATTGTGACATAGCAGATGCTTGCGTATGCTTGCGTGTGTGTTTGCATGTGTCGAAATTCGAAGCCTTAAAGGGCGCCCTCGAAGTAGATCCACAAAAAGGGATGCAGGTTGCAAAGGGGGAACATAGCTACATTAGAGGATTAAAGTGATATTTGTATACATTCGTCTAAGTACATACGTATTTATAGGTTTTGGATAGTTTTAATGCAGTTTTCGAGTAGATTATTTTGTTAAGCTATTCGGATTGAGTATGCTCATTCCGTTTCCTGACTGGTAGTTTTATGGAATCATAGCGTGAGAAGAACGCTATACTTGCTTCACTTACCGCCATGTTTACTGTTAAGTCTTCTGTTATTTTGACCATTGTTTCAGCTGGTGTAAAAATACTGAATTTGCTCATTGTTTGATAGCCTCGCTCCACTGATTTCTTCAATTCGATTTCTAGCGTTGAAAGATACCATCCTGTTTAGTTAGCCGTAGTCACAGACCCTCTCTTCTACGGTTACAGATAAGCTAACAGTGTGTGTCATTCATTTGCAGACTGTTCTGGGGTGATGCACATCTCAATGAAGTTGGCTTCATGAATCTAGATGGTGGTGCACGGCATCATGTACACGCTAAACGAACCTCACATGTCTCATCAATGGCCGTCTTCGATGATTTCCTGTTTTGGTCTGACTGGAATCTGCGACAGGTGATGCGTGCCGATAAATGGACCGGTGGTAATGAAACAATTCTGAAAACGACTACTCAACTCCCAAATGACCTTAGGGTGAGCTTATCGTCTTTCAGTGACGAAAAAAAAGACATTTGGACTGATCTGGAGGGAATAGGAATGCAAAGGGATGCTAGTGTGCTGGTTCCATTATATAGATTGCAGGAATAGAGGAGAAACACCGCACTCGGTTGCATTCGTTCTCCATTTTTTTCATTCTTTTCACACAGGCGCTGAATGAATTCCATTCCATTGTTATAACACTCAATTCGAATATGACTTCAGGTAATCCATCCATTACGCCAACCACTCTACTCGAATCCATGTGGCACTGATAATGGAGGGTGCTCACATTTGTGTCTTATTGCGTCGGGTGCAAAGAGCTATACGTGTGCATGTCCAGATCAATTTGTTTTATTAGCTGATAACAAGACATGTGAACCGCATTGTACGGAACGACAATTCGCTTGTGGTGGTGATGATGCGAAATGTATTCCTAAACTGTGGTATTGCGATGGGGAACCAGATTGTGGAGATGGAAGTGACGAACCGGGCAAGGATATTTGTGGTAAGGAATAATTTTCAGCACTATGAGCGTTTTTAAAAATTTAATAGTTCTGAACGGATGGATTTAATTAAAATAAGAATAGAATGATTCCGATGTGACATTTAAGTCACAAAACGAGAAAAAGTTTTCAGTAAAAGTTTGTAATGATTGAAAACTTTTTCACTGCAAATATTTGTCGACAAACTGTCTTAATGCACATTGTGGCATCCTCGCAAATCGCTCATAACTATTACGAGTACGAAGAAGATCTGAGCAAATTTTTGTATTAATAAAGCAGAATGGGATAATTTCCGTGAACGAGTGAATTTTCTTTTCATAATATTTGTTGATTTTTTTTTTCTGAACAGGCGAAGATGGATTGAATTGATCCAGAGAAACGTCCGTTAACGGTATTATAACTTCCGAAAGATTCAACTCGGCTTTCCACATTTTTAAATGAATTTATTCTAGGAAAGTGCTGAGAAAGGGTAATGGAAAGCTGAAGTAGTAGTAAAAAGCTGTTCAACGCTTTTTTTTATAAATATTGGTGGTGAGAGAATATATCTCATTTTTTTATTAAGCATCAAATTTCTATGCTTTAAGGCCCAAGAATCTGTCCGGTTGGTGAATTCCAATGTGCAAATCACAATTGCACTCGACCGTTCCAACTTTGCGATGGTAATGATGATTGTGGTGATGGCTCAGATGAGGTTATTGAATTCATATTGCTTCAATCGTTTTCATGTAATTTCTTCTTGCTGAGTTTCAAAGTGTTATTTTAACACTTTTGCAGTATAACGCAGTGCAGTTTAAACTCTCACCCGCAAACTAATTATTGTGAAGGAGTAAT
>JAARMF010000811.1:47679-63960 GCA_022844705.1 Toxascaris leonina | reverse complement strand
GCACAAAAATCCTGCAGCAAATTACATTACGCCATTGCAGCCAGCGGAAGGGGGGAGGTTATCGCAAAGAAATGAAGGAAAGAGAATACAGATATCGAGGAGAAGTAAACGAAAAGTAGCGGAAAAAAATATCGAAGCCTCATCTCCGAGGGGCTTTTTTGTCTTCGAGAAAACTTTTCGATCACGTCCACGCAATCACAAAATTAAGAAGAAAGCTTGCTTTGCTCAGGTCGAGAAGTTCCCGCATCTGCTGCTGTCGCTTCGTTTCACTCTCGGAAAAAGCCACGTGAGAAACACCGTACACGCGTTGCTCTATAATTATTGAATTGCATCACCAACAAATAGTCCCTATTAGCTTTCACGACGAGATGTGACTGCTTGGTGATATGCTTATCAAACATGAGTTATGATTCGGCCGAAAGCCCGGCCCGATGCTTCCAAAGCAGAAGCCACAACACTGCAGAATCATGTGACTCTTAGCAGCTATTAATGACTCATACTCTGCAACTCCCATCGCTGATTACAGTTTCATTCCGGAACCCAGAAACTTAAAGAGATAGCAAGACAATACCACAGGTCAATCGTTATATGCACGAGTACGCATCCACACATACGCATAAATGAATAAATAAATGAACTTATTTATTTATTTATTTATTCATTATCATTGCTTTTTTGCAAGATGCATCTCTTTGTACAACCCATTCTTCTGACGCATTTTTTTTCATGACGATCGAGCCTCATATCAATGAAACAGTAACTACACTATCTCACTATAGCCGCGATATAAGGACATGAGAGACCTTCTTCGCAACCCTTCAATTTGAGGAAATCGGCATTTTTGTGTCTCCAAGCAGCAGTCAGTAGATAAGGGGGAAGTAGATAAGAACGAAAGATTAAAAAATGGCAAAAATCGTCGGAAAATGAATTTCCGCCGTCTTTCATGTCTCTTCCATCTTAGCCACAAATTTCAGTCAAACCAATCCTAAAATTGCAAATGCACATGCTTGTGTGCATATTAAACTTTAGATTGAAGAATAGGGCGAAGTTCTACGAAGGAGTTGAAACTTTGAATTTTGAAGGAAAAATACTGCCAGTTTGATCGAAGAAATTACAGTACAACGGTCGTTGCAGTGAACGCATTGAATTTTTTTTCGGTCGTAGAAACACTCTAAGTTTCGTATCCGCCACATCCCTCTTTCATTTATGCATCAAATAGTAACAAGTGTATGAAGGCCGTGATAGCCTTCTATATTTTACTTACCTTCGCCAGGTACGAAATGAACGGCATCGCTTTGAGCTGCTTCTTCCATTTCGCGTTTCTGCTCCTCAGCACGCAATTTGGCCTCCTCACGCTTCTTTGCATCAAAATCTACCAGAAATTCCACCGACTGACCATCTTCTGTAGGAAAAACGATAGGACAAAAAGCAGATGTGCTTCAGTCTGCGGTCCTGCGTTCATAACCATCATCTTTGCTAGTCAAAGCGAAGACCGGCTGACCCTCAACAAATGACCTACAGCGGGTCTTACATAAAACACCGAAGGCATGCACGATGGATGGGATGTCTTGATGCCGAACGCCCGATGAGTATTCTAAAAGTGACATGGATAACGTCAAGAATATTGGAATCCTGATTTGACGTTCACTGCTTTAATACGAACTGGAGCAAAGTCTGGTGACTACAAAACCTCTGAAGCCGGTGAACACCTCGAGGTTAATCACCGTCGGGGTGAGATCTAAGAGGTCCATCACATAAAAATCTTCGAAATTGGAGATACATCCTAGAATTCACATGCAGGCAGCGATATACTACGTTCAAACAAGGAATATACGACCGATTCTTCAAGAAACAAAAAGCAGTTGTTTTATCTAAGGAAATTTTGATTTCTAATGTAACAAAACGACTTATTTATTAGTGCGACCACCAATGAATTCTCTTATTTACTGCTCCAAGGATTTGTTCACAGAATTAATTGAATCAGTGCTAGCTCAGAACATCGATGTGCAAAGAAACTAATTCGGCAGGGCACAAGTAAGAATGCCTTATGATGCTAGATTAGCATACGGCACAAACGGCACATTTCTTGAACTCCAATTTAGTTCGACTGATGAATTCCTTGAACCTCCATTTAGCAATCCTGCTCCTATAGGAGGATATTTTTGGAAGGTTTTAATCTGCCTTCGTTCTAAACTTCACTTCGCAGTTAGCTCATTCTATTAGCTCCAAACTTTGAGTGTTTAACTGAGCACAAAGCAGCTGAATAAATCAATTAGTAATCTACTAGCAACGTTACAACTCGTTCTTTTCCAAGGAAAAATATGCAATTAATAAATTTATACCGTAAACAAGAGCTTCTCCCTTTGATAGGCGATTGTAGATGGCACTCTTCTCCTCGAGGATCTTCTGTGCGCGCTGTCTCGCTTCCTCTTCTTCCCTTATTTCCTTCTCAAGACCCTTTATTCGCTCATGCCTTTTACGACTCTCCTCTTGTTTTTTCTTCTCCTCTTCTTTCGTTAACAGTAAAACGTTCTATAACAACACATGCCGTGATTATGTTTGAAAATTTTTAATTAAGAAAGAACGAAAAAGGGTGCTATACTCGATGAAATATGCTCAAAGCCTACTGGGTACCAACACATTGAATTTTGCTTTCAAACGGCGAAACGACCTTTCAACATCAAATATAGTTTACCTTCAGAGAACAAAAAAGCACAAATTAAGAAAGAAACGAAATTTCATATGGTTTGATAGAGCAAAAGAGAGTTGAATAAACTCCTATTCAGTGATATTCATCTAGGCATTAACAAAAGGGCTAGTGGAGCATACTAGGTAATTTTTTGTGTAATTATAACACATATCAACAGATCCCTTGATAACATATAGCGGGAAATAATGGAAAATATGAAGGGTGATGAAACCCCCTCCCACCACCGACAATGAAGGTTCCACGATCGACGAAGTTTAGCACAAAACTGCAGTCCTAAGAGCACAACAGCACGCTGCACTATTTCCGTAGATGAAGCACTACGCCGTTGTTTTTGTCTACGAATGGAGAATGAACGTGGAGCAGCCGAAGATTCTAGCAGATTTATATAATGAAGGTGAACGAGATTTGAACAATTCAGAAACGAAAGTCATCAAAATGCACAAAACCCTTTTTGGCGCTGTCTGTGTAAGTCGAGCCTCAGCCTTGCGACGTTGTTCAAGCTTCTTTCGATACAACTCTCCTTTGAGATCGAAGAGCGCCGACGCATCAGACGTTTTCAACTCGTGCTTCTCACGACTCGAACTCGCTTCCGCTTCGTCTTCCGTCGGTGCAACCATGCTTCCTACTCTCAGTTTAGTAATATCCCAAGCCTGGATTCAAAACAAAACGCATTAATGCATATGATACTAGAAATGGTAAAGCTGCTCTGTAAAACAGCAAACCTTATATAATCAACATTAACCCTTGCAAATGTGCGGTATATTTAGTGCATAATTTGGGCAACAAGTTCTCATTGAAACATTTGAGAATAGAAAATATAGCATAAAACTATAGAAAATATTCAACAGATGACAATAAAGGAAAAAATGCAAATGGGCGATGCATGAACTTCAAACTCCGCTGGTTTTCGTGCTAATCTTTAGCCATTTTGATTGTTCTGGATTAAACACTCTCCAGCAGTGCTTTTGGCAATATCATGGGGCAGAATACTTCGCACTCCTCTTGCGCGGTTGCGGTCCTTCCGTAAGTCAGAGTTACTTCCTTTGGTCTCTAGCCTTAACTTGTCACCGTTAAGCCGCACTCCGATGGTAACAATTAAAAGAGCTAAAAAAAAAACTCGACAGCGATAACAGCGACAAACAACTTCATGTGTCGTATGGGTCGTTTGGACCACCTCTCAACTCTAGAGATGATAAGGCAATGTAACTAATCTTTTCTCCACTTATAGGACTCAGTCAGACGCTTAGCAAAGTGCCTTCGCACAGATTCTGTTCACTTTTTGCTCCCCGCAATTTACAGCTAGTAAATCAAATAGACTTACTCCACAACAAGGAGGAGCACAATTCTCTACGTCCTTATCGAGAAGTCTATGTTCGGTGTTCTTAAATCTCGAGAGATGAGGCATGCGATATTACGAACTTTGAAAGCTTTATCTCTACGATGTGAGATGAACTTCTAAATGCTTCATCACCCTCAAATGCTATACAAGATGGAAGTGTTTTCGCCAAGCACCACCTGCCTCGAAACTATGACTTCAGAAACATTTCTGTCCTTCACCGAAGAAGCGCAACGCTCTATAAATCAAGCAAAGATGATGCATGGAAATCTGCTCAACGCCCTTCTCAAATCTCACTGTGAAATTATTTACAATATGTTGGCGCTATGGCACAGATCTGCCATCTTTTACACACAAAGGTAACACAATCGCTTAGACCTGACACCTTTTAACTGTGACTGCTGCCCAGGCATGGCATTCTTCACCATCAGGTTCCTGCTTGCGCAGAGGTGTCCCACATCCGCAGACCAGCGCTACAGTAGAAACTCATGCATCCTCAGCGCTTCGGCTCTTAACCACAATGTCCATCAATGAAACCTGCGACCTCCACTTAATTAACTTAGGCGCTATCACGAGAGAGTCGCGTTTCAGCCATGCCCATTATATATGCGTATCATGAGAATGCAATATGCATCAAAAATAGATGAATCAGTGATTTTACGTGGATAAAAACCGTCTAAGCAAGAACAAAGACAAGCATGATATTGATACCTTTATCAACGTAACAATATAGCAAAGAACAGTCAACACGGACGATTAAAAATATACATCACTTTCACGAATATACAGCAGAAGAAGGCGGACATAAGCACTACAAAAAGAAATTCAACTTTGCACCATCGACCCACTTACCTTTGCATCCTCCGAATTGAACAGACGAAAGCGGAAAGACATGAAATAATGCCCTCATGCTTCCCTTAATTTTCCACACATCACAGACAGAACGTGATTTTGAATTCCAAAAAGGGCATCTTTTAAGACATTTACCTATGCACCATTGCACAATGGGTCAGCTGACCTCTGTATCCACAAAAACTGCGCCGTGGTCACTTCTAAGGCGACTGGAAGAAGTGGAAAAAGAGGGTGCAACAATGTGTTAAAGTCCTACATTAGCGCCATAAAATTTCTCATTCTTCCATATTCGCGAAGCAAATATAACGGCACAAGATAAATGCCTAAAAGCACATTTATTGCGGGAGTTATAACAAATAATCATCGCTCTCTCTTACATATTACACAGCGTTCGATACATAACGACCGTTTCAGCTATCCGCCGTTGTGTTTCTGGGCTGTGACATCCTTGAACGATTATTGCAATCCTCTCAGGAAGATGTCTCCGAGGGGTTCCTGGGTTGCAATAATTGCCGGGTTGAAGTAGCTGCTGATTCCATTAGCTCGCCTTCGTCTTATTCATTGCCATCCAGTCCCACTCGTTTACCTTTCTGAGATCCAGTGTATCGGACTCTTCAAGTGGAATATTTCCCGGAGGCGTAACAAAATAGTCTTCCACCAATTCGGCTGCGTTCGACAATACCTCCAAAACAATGATCGGTAACATTTTCCCATATAAAATGAGCAAAAATAAAGTGTGTCCACAGAGGCACTGGATGAGGAATATCGGAAAGAGGCATGATGACAGTTGCACTAACAGAAACATCAGAAAATGAGGAAGAAGCAAAAGAAGTTTTCTGCACAAATATTTCACACAATTAGCTCGTTCCGAGCAACAGCCGCACTATTGCAAGCTGCATGAAAGTGCACACGACAGCAGAACTTGTCTCCTAACAAATATGCCTCCTCATCTAGTTCGGCTTAAGCAGCCTCGTGTTACGTGGTGTAGACTGTTCAATTAGCTATCTGCAGCGCAATTTGCAACTTATTTGTCCACATCATTTCTGATAGGGAGAAAACAACGATTTGAATCGTAAACTTATTTTATACGACTTCGAAAAGAACCTGCGCATTCATCACTCACTTCTTTTTTGTTCACAGTCTGACCGATAACATCGTCCCTAAGCGGACATTCCAAATCCTCAACAACCGTTTCCATTGGTTCGACACCCTGAAAATATTTACAATTGACCGCACTTTTCTTATGAATCGTTGTTTTTTCACACAAAAACCTTCCGCACAAATATAACTATTTACCTTATTCCTACGGAAATTCTTTTTGAAAATCACCTATAAAATCCTACTCCAGGTATACTGGATAATGCCGAGGAAATATCCATTCTCTATCGGCAAATGCTCTAACTTCTATTTTTTTTTACATAAGTCTCCATAAATCAGTGGAATAGTTACGTTTCATTTCATTGTACGGAATGTTGCTTAAAGCCTTATATTAGCTACTCATCTTTCTGTTCAGCACGAACAATGGACCCCTTCAAAAAGAAACGGAAGAGGGTGCAATATAACGAGAGATATGAATGTGAAAGGCTCCAAATGAGGTAATTAATAAACAGATCACTCATCACTGCCTGAAAATTACATTTGAGATGGACATCGCAGAATCACTCACTCAGTGCATAACGCTTCGTAGAGATCACTAACGAAATGACTCGATTACCGTTGTATCAAGCAACTTTAGTTGATTGGCGTATTTTACGGCTTTTCTCAGATGAGCAACAGCCTCCTCATCACTAAACCTGACGAGTGACAACCGTTCGAGATGTGTTATGAGATGTTTGTCGAACAAAGGCGGCTCCTCCACTAAGCTTTCGTCAATCTGCAACTATTTATTTGCATCGTCATCCGCCTTTTATTTCATCTACGCCTCTCCCTTTCCATCCATCCTTCTCTTTACACTCATTACTGAATCGAATCGTTAATTACCTCATTTTCAATAAGGAGTCAATCCTCCTCCTCATTCTTTCCTTGTTACTGCGAGTGAATTTATTTATTCCTTTTCATACTCTCACTATCTCCTACTCAACTTCCTACTATCTCACGCACACATGGACACATTCACNGGGTTGAAGTAGCTGCTGATTCCATTAGCTCGCCTTCGTCTTATTCATTGCCATCCAGTCCCACTCGTTTACCTTTCTGAGATCCAGTGTATCGGACTCTTCAAGTGGAATATTTCCCGGAGGCGTAACAAAATAGTCTTCCACCAATTCGGCTGCGTTCGACAATACCTCCAAAACAATGATCGGTAACATTTTCCCATATAAAATGAGCAAAAATAAAGTNTTGGAATATCGCACCCCTCTATGGTTTCCTCTCTTGATTTCTCATAACAAATAGCCAGAGAATATCCAGAAAAGCTTCATCCACATCCCTCTTCGCAAAATTTGTCGTGGAATGTATCAACCTAATGACGATACCATGGCAAACATCTTTAGGCAAGAATCATTCGAATATCGCATGCTCAATTTTCGTGTAACTCTTTGCGACAAAACTGTGCCCGCCTTTTCCGATATCCCGCTATCTCGATGCCTCTCCGCGTACTCGATAGTGCATCAGTTTGCCCATTCAGCTCGTCAAAAGCTTTCTCATTCAAAACAACGGTCTGTAGAGCTTTNAGATCACTAACGAAATGACTCGATTACCGTTGTATCAAGCAACTTTAGTTGATTGGCGTATTTTACGGCTTTTCTCAGATGAGCAACAGCCTCCTCATCACTAAACCTGACGAGTGACAACCGTTCGAGATGTGTTATGAGATGTTTGTCGAACAAAGGCGGCTCCTCCACTAAGCTTTCGTCAATCTGCAACTATTTATTTGCATCGTCATCCGCCTTTTATTTCATCTACGCCTCTCCCTTTCCATCCATCCTTCTCTTTACACTCATTACTGAATCGAATCGTTAATTACCTCATTTTCAATAAGGAGTCAATCCTCCTCCTCATTCTTTCCTTGTTACTGCGAGTGAATTTATTTATTCCTTTTCATACTCTCACTATCTCCTACTCAACTTCCTACTATCTCACGCACACATGGACACATTCACATCAATTTCATCCATCAATTTCATTCCCTCATTGCATACTGTCTATTATTTTGGAATATCGCACCCCTCTATGGTTTCCTCTCTTGATTTCTCATAACAAATAGCCAGAGAATATCCAGAAAAGCTTCATCCACATCCCTCTTCGCAAAATTTGTCGTGGAATGTATCAACCTAATGACGATACCATGGCAAACATCTTTAGGCAAGAATCATTCGAATATCGCATGCTCAATTTTCGTGTAACTCTTTGCGACAAAACTGTGCCCGCCTTTTCCGATATCCCGCTATCTCGATGCCTCTCCGCGTACTCGATAGTGCATCAGTTTGCCCATTCAGCTCGTCAAAAGCTTTCTCATTCAAAACAACGGTCTGTAGAGCTTTCAGTTTCGCGTTACACGAGCATGGAACCTGCTTCCCGTCGATATCGTCGATGCACTCACCCCTCCAGCTTTTTACCTGCTACTGAGTCGTTTTGATCTGAGGCTTTGCGAACGTTTCGCGTCTTTTTGCTGTTTATACTTACATGCTTTTGTGTGTTGCCCCATTTCCGGATGTGCAAATGAATGAACAAATACCTTAGAANGCAATTGATGCGAGGTGATTGGTTTTCTCGAGTGTGTGTAGCTTAATTAAAGCTTCGAAAAAGCTGATTTTCGAGTGTACGAAGGCAGAGATTAAACACTTCTCGATTATTCAGCACACCTGTCCGAGAGATGCTTGGAAGGTGAATACGACGAGTTGATTGCTTGTCACATGGAGTTCTCTTAGGCCAAAGAATTTTACACGAAGTATTGAAGAAGCGGTTTTATACGGGTCAGTAATGCTGAGAAAACCTCTCCTGGACGAACAGGCATTTCAGAGCAACATTCCATATGTGCTCGAATTATACGACCGAATTCGTTTGACTGCAGAAAATTTTGTGAAAAACAAATGTGGTCGAGTAAAGAATGAAAAGCAATGGTTTTCGTGAGGTGTCCTAGAAAGCCCTATTTAAGCTCGATGCAACGGCTTAGACATGCTTTCCATGAGTGTCTGAAAATCCGCCACGTTTCGAAATCCGGAAGGAGATTAACGTATCCGGAGGAGACAATGCTGGAACAGAAGATGGTTTCCTAGCACTCACAATGTGCCATCTTTCAAGCAGTTTGTTCGAATAACCCACAAAAAAGTCATCGGTTTTCATGATGAACGGATTGGAACATCCTGCCTGAAGAAATCGGAGTGGCATGATGCGGAAGGAAAAGATTGATTGCATCTACGGAATTGGATATTGAGAAATTAATTTATCATATGGAAAGCCGCGATCGGAAGGAGAATTCCAAGGGATTCCAGAACTCAATTAAAGGGATGTAGAAATGATTTTTGATCAAAGTTCCGACTGATCCAGAGTGGTGAGGATGAAGCTATTTGTTCCGAAGGCAGAATACAATGTATTAAAGAAAATCAGAGAATTGCCGCTATTTTCAAGCCATGTCTCAGCCATTATAAGGACATCAGGTCTTGAGGGATATAGAGGCCGTTTGACGTGTGACATAAGCTTTGGCAACTGAATTAAATATAACTGACCACACTAGCTAGATCCATCGGCTCGACAATGACCGGGAAGACATCGCTGTCTATTTGAGAGAAAACGAAATCATGAGCCTTGGCAGCAACTCGTGTTGGGGGACTTTATGTGTAATTTCATTCCCCAGTGAATTTTTTGCATTCATTCATTTGAAAGAAGAGGAAATGTAAAGAGAGAAATGATTGTGGGGTGGAGGAAGAAAAATCAAGTAAATCGTGACAGAAATAGAAGACAGAGGAGAAAGAGGAGTGTGTTGGGAGAGTAAGAGAGTAATAGAAGACTATAGGAAAAGTGATGAGAAGTCTGTAGGCAGAAATGGAGGAAGGGGAGGAAATGGTTGTAACATTTGGAGTAATGACATAAGCAGTGGAAATAATGGGAAGGATGAGCACAATGAATGGCTCCAAGCAAGTGCAGCAGATATGAAATGGGCCTCATGGCAAGAGAGTGAGCATTAATTGGGATGAAATTCCCTTGAGTACACAACCCTTCCAATCGCTTGCTGCAAAGGTTTTTTGAACCTTTCAAATCTCAGTGCTTGTGTGTATCCTTAAATCTCTTCAAACATGTTTCTTTCAACTCTGTAAGCTGCATGTGATGTCAGTGTTTTGCTATCCTGTTGGCACTCGAGATTTGAAAATCGAGTTTGCAGGCTGATCACGAATGCCCTTGAATTCAAACAAGGGAGGGATGGATTACATTAGGGGGGATAGAAGAACGACAAGTTTATATTAGCGCTTTGCTCTAAACGTGAAAAATGTAATGCACGTCATACTGCAGAAGCTGTCCTTCGACGTTTTGGCTCAAAAACTCTCCGAGCTCCTAACAGTGAGCGAAATTGATCATCTGCTGCGCTTTTAGGTTCAGTGCTGTTAGCTGCCACTCATGTTTGGTTCCGACATTCCGTAATTGAAACATTCGAAGATACCGATTGACTGATATTCGAGTAAATCTCATTATCATCTTCAATACCAACTAGAAATCCGAATCGAAAGCCTCAAGCGACGCCTTTCAATGCGACAAATAAGCCAAGCTTTCGTCCCTGTTCTTAAGGCCTTCGTCGAACTTATAGTAATAAGTGCAATTATTTTCAGAACACAGGAAGGTTGGCAGATTTAGAGTTCCGGAGTCCAAGAAATCGTAGACGCTAAGGAAGATCCCGCCACGGCCTAGAAACTTGGGACCAAGTCCAGAAATTCCTGTAATTTATACGTACCCCTTTACACGTATTTATATGTGCGCCTTCTGTCCTTCGTCTAATGGTCTTGCTATGCCTTTTATTACGCCATTATATTTACTTGTCGTACCCCACTCGTATCGTTTAATTCATGCAGATCCGGATGATGCATACGTTGCAGAATATATAGCCCCCGTCTAGCTTGTGTATGATAACCGATGTGAATCAATCGGACGATCACACTCGTGAAATGGAAGGGTGGAGGAAGGAGAGCGAGGAAGGAAGGGAGAGTGAAAAGATTTGAGACCTCACCACACGTCAAGATAATCAAATAACTTCTTATCTATGAGTCTGTGTACAAAGCGCACATGAAGCGAAGAATGTTGAGTATTATCCTCTTCTCCTACTCCCCCTCCTCCGCTCCACCATCCCTCGCCTCAGATTGGTGAAAACGCTGGCGAGAGGGATGTTGATCCAATTTCGGATAGGGGAGCAACCATTGCTGCAGAGTTTCAGCCAGCTCGCCAGTTGTAAAGTTCGTCAGTTCTCACAGCCAGTGCTAGTCCTCCTTACGCTCAAACTTTCTTGCATACATCTTTTCTTATGGGTCCATTCCCTGATTTATGCTACGAACCCCACTAACAGCCACTTCTAATGGATAAAGACCCTTTGAAACATTGCTACATTGTATGTCTGTCGACTTTTGAAGCTGAGGATAGCTTGCAACAGTCTCTGGACATCTGCGAACTTTATGACCAAATTGGTGGTCAAGATGTGCATCTGATAAATCAGGGATGACGATCAATACCAAAACTTTCTTCAATCTCTACAAGCACTCAACGATTGATGTTGCATTCAGTATCATCATAATCACAGTCACGACCCTCCAACTGGAGTCATGTAGTCGAAAATATGGAGATGAACGAGTAATGAAGTTTGGCCGATGTCGGTGCACGTTGCACTGTCGTTCTTGTTTATTCAGTCCGTTCCACTCGCCTCTATATTGCCTTCTTTCAAACGACTATTCTTCCAGTCGTTCAGCACTCCCCATATGTCGAAAAGCAGCTCGACTGGGAAATCGAACTGCGCAATCTCCGACTGAAATACGCATACGATAACTTGTCTTCGTTAGAACTGAGATGTTGCTATCGCTGTATGACTGGATATGTGAAATAACCGGAAATTAGACTGGACGTAAAATGGACGACTCAAATTTCATTTGTTACGTACTTCTTGACCGGTTGGAGCTGCTTGACGCTACACTGTCTATATATGCATCAATGCGTTCGTCAAGTTTGGCTGCCAGCAAATCGCCTGACCACCATTCTTCAGCAACATCTTTCATTTAAACTACTTTACACTTTAATTGCTAAGAGCGCCTCGTGCAGTTAATGAGTCATCCGAGCTGCAGAATATCGGCCGGAAGGGGCTGAAATGGTATGTCTGACGATTCTGAAGACAATTTGGTGCAACTGCTGCGAGGTAGGGTGATGCGTGCAACACGAAACTCATCTACGTTTGCATCAATATTTCTGCAGCGATATATTTGTCTCCATACGAAGCTGCACCTCGACCTTTTGTTGAAAACTACCTGCACATTTCATAACAATTTGATCAGCAAGCTGTCATGTCCACCAAACATCGTAATTACCTTCAGCGCCTATCTGATATACGCCATTGGGCGGAAGTGTGTTCTTTATATGCTCATTCATAAGATGCATCACGGCTCGGCCGATCAGTCAGTCACTTTACCCGAAGCCCAACCCTTTGTAGCAGATAAGTATCTAACCATTATGCTCAAAGCGATACACGTTAACTTGAAGTATCTTCCGCCAGATTATGACAAAGGAGAGATAGGTTCTAATTTATAGGTCGGACTGCTGTTTCGACCTTCCAAAAATATTTACAGATGCTCAGAGTATATCTGCTCGACTTACTCTGCTGCAGGGAATAGCGTATAATTCAAACCTCTTTAAAACGAGCTTCCATTTCAGTTATCTGTGAGCATTTCAGTCCGATCTCCCAAGCCACTTCCGCAAGTTCGTCATCGTGAAAACCCAAATATGAATCGAATATTTCATTGATTTCTCTGGTTATTGGGCAAGAAGGTGTTTCCTGGAAAGTTCAACACTTTTGGCATAAATTGAAGCTCTTACGACCCAGGGAAGTGCAGGACAACTAGGTTTGTTGTCCATTCGAGGGTCTTTGAAAGGATCAACACTGGGGGATCTTTGTTCTCCTTAAAGCCTGCTTTGAAACAACTAATATTCCAAAAAAGAATACTTTTATCTACTACCTTCTCTTTCCATTCCCACATATTCGGCAGAAAAGCCTCTTGCACGATCTCTTTTTCTCAATACTGATCTGTGACTGGACCGTTAGCTATTTTTTGTGTTTGACACGTTCTGATAGTGGACATAAATGAGGGAAAGCATAGTGAAGACCGAGGATAACCTACAGGAGTCATCGTTACAAAAATTCCAATTTCCTGGGAGCAGCTTTTTTCTCATCTGGATAACATAAGCTGCGAGCACAATAGTTTTTGTGAGGGAGGTAACTTGCCTATATTTCTACATAGCTAATTCGCACAAATGTTTGAATGCAAAAGTGCATTTTTTCGACGAACGATGACGAAAAGGCTGCGAAGCAAAATCTCTTCTTTACCCGAATGCCACTCTTCAGAAATCATTTCAAAACATGTGGACTATACAAATGTCTTCTATCTATTCAGTGGAATGAAATGAATCAATGAGTAAAGCAATAACCTGAAACACCAAGGAAACGCACAATAAACACATCTGAGAAGACCAATGAATTCGGTTTTCCACTTGTGTACTTAACAAAACCCGTGATGTAATCGTTTCCGCGAAAAGATTTTAAGAAAGCGTCATGTATCCAACCTGAATAACAGCCTTTCCGTCAGCTCGGAAACGAAGCGTTTTCATTCCACTGTCAATAGAAGGCTTTAATGACCTCTGCGTATTCCCATTCACAAAGTCAAAAGCACTTTTCATTGGTTCCACAAGGCGCAACGTGAACCTGAATGTGAATATATAAGTCGAAAAAGCTTCCATATGAAATCTCTTTCGCTGCAAAATGCATAAGGTGAACTGCGAAAATTGCGTGCGTGTGTGTCATGCCCATTATGACCGTCCTTACCTGCCACTACCGTAGCGCCATTTGTTCTCCGCCTTGGTATCCAAGACTACACCCTGACTTCCTGCCTATCATCAGTCACCATGGCTTCACCAATCTTTCATCCAGCCTTAAATATCCAAAAATTCGCCGCCTGCATAACTCTTATCACGTCCTTATGCCCATCTTTAAACAAAATTACACAGCAATAAGTCATATGTAATGCCGCATTGTTTCTTTTAGCAGTAGCAGCCTCAAAAAGAGACGGCAGAATGAAAACTTACGTTTGCCCGACTGATATCTGACGGAGAGCATGCGCGACGTCGAAGTGTCTTTTCCCACTCATGCATTCATCGTCTATTTGCTCGATATAGTCGCCAACCTGAAGAGTACAAATCAAATGCAATATGAAGCCACAAAACTCTCTCTTCCGCCTATATTGCCCATAAGTTCGCAACGTCCATCTCGTCATAGCAACACTAGAATCCCACTAGTGTTTTTTTATCACGCTACAGACACGTCATGTAGCGTTCCTGAGCTAGCAGATCACGGAATCACGGACCCTGAACCACCGTGGCTTGCAACTTGGGAAGATGATATGACTGCACCTTAGCTGAGGCTTGGATTTCTCAATTTTAATTGCGGAATAGCTGCCGAACGCTGTCGACCTCGACATCGTAAAGAACAAAATATGTTTCACCAGCTAAGGTACCTCTGAGGTGATTCGGCTCTGATTCTGCTTCTGCACTCAAACGTTAGTCGCCAGATATGATAACACATGAGCATTTACAGTACAACACTCTGATATACGCAGCATCACCCAATCAAATCGAGCAAAATCCTCTTCCGCTATAAGAATTCCTCGAGTCCAATATAGCCCTTCCCAACATTTAGTAGAGAGCTGAGGTTCGATGAGTCGCAAATTCTTTGAGTGTTCCTGATGGACTTTTGCATTTTCTTTCTTTCACTTGGAGAAGCGCAGACATCATTCACTCAACATCTTCGCGTAAACGTCACCGTCATATTTTCCAAATTTTGAAACCTTCACTCCACAGATGCATTAACTATCTATTATATCAAAAAAGAGAGCAATTAAATTCCTCAGCTGTGGAAGAAAACAAGAGAAAATAGGCGAAACACTAGATGCTTTCGGATCGGCATCCGATACAACGACGTTTGAGTCTGAAGAAGTGTCTTTTGGTCTAGTGAAAGGGAAATACGGCATATCACAAAATCTGAGGTATGAGAATAGGCAGCCATTACCAGCACCTACAACGCAGAGCAGCCGAATATATAAAACCTTGTTACACATCATATTCGAATGCACAGCCACCCTCATACTCGCAACGGATAGTGCGATTGCGAAACGATGAATAACGTGCTCAGGAAACCTAACAAAACCAACTCGAATGTTGCAAAGGAAGTAGTGATCAGAACAGCAGAAAGATGCAGTGGAGATGTCTTCAAGCGGCTCATTTTAAGTTTTTTCGCTATGGCTATGACGAGTATTTGTGGTTTTTCTCGGCTTGAGGTGACGCAAGCAGACAACCAAAACACCGGTCGGTATTTCGAAATCTTCGTTGCTGCTGCACACTCGAGGACACATGATAGCAGTGAAAAAAATTTCGCCAGCTAGGCGCTGCCTTCACCCCCAAAAGAGCGGGTGAAGTTTGAGGTCAACAAAAAGGGGGCAACTCCATAGAAATGATGAGGATGTGCAAGTAATTCTAGTCACATCAACGGACAACGTTCGAATGTTGTAGAAAATGTAGACAAGACATCCAGATAGGACAATGCTGACTATGTAGACATCTCAAAATCAATTATAGACATTGCCTGCCACTTCACGACACTTACTAAATCGCCCCATATTGATGGTCATGTCAGTGAAATCGCAATATACATGCAGTAATGCCAATGATTCAGAAACTAGAAGACGCTGCTCATCAATTCGTAGGAGAAACACGAATTAGTAGCACCTATGATGCACCGCACTCAGCATTTCCTTTGCTACCATTGCTATGGGCTATGTGCTTATCACCCTGAACTTTTATTTTTTTGCACCCGGAAACAGTAGTTTAAATACAATTCGTAATTTATAGCTAAAGTCGAATTTGCAACTTCTATTACAGCTGCATGAAAAACGAAGTCAGCACCTATGCACTCTCACAAGGAGACATCTGTGTATTTGGCCATGGGTCAGATCTGTTGTCAACCCTTCAGCATCAACCCCCAGAGAGGCCCATCACTTCTTTAGACTCATTGAGTTGCCTAATACTGCTCAGGCTATTCGAAGTCGCACAAATTTCTTCTACGGATGCCTTAGCTTCATCTTGCTCCCAAAACATTTTTCTCGCAGCCAGTACCGAAGACGAGAAAGAGGAACGTTCATATCGAAGCATG
>JAARMF010000811.1:32718-47545 GCA_022844705.1 Toxascaris leonina | reverse complement strand
GGGGGGGGGGGGGGGGGGGGGGGGGGGGGGGGGGGGGGCGAAGAAAACAAGCAGAACATCATTACATACGAACTTTGCGTCAAGTTCGACATTTTCAGTTTACTGGTGATCTCGTTACACCGACGGCTTATGCTCAGTACAACTGATGGTGCATCAAAGGATGGTGGTTAAGCTCAGTATACAGAGAGAGGCATTTAAACGTTAGGAACCAAATGACTACAGTGTTCACGCAAATCATTCCACACTTGCTGTGTTCTACGTCTCGGTGCTGCTAACAGTTCTATCCACTAGGACACACAAAAGGTTTATTCACAACACTCAGGAGATAAGAATTTTGTGAAGGCCCGCTATATCAGAAACTTCAAGAAGTGGTCACGGTTGCCTCTTCGCTGCTCGACCATTCGACTACAGATTTCCAGCGCTCAAGAAGTTCATAATGAATATGTTCGGTCATGTCTTAATTTTCGACGAACGTAGGCAGTTGGCCGAACGAAGGTCAGGGGTAGAGCTAAGTTTGAAATCCGCAGTGATCAAGCATTTTAATTTCTGAATCATAGTCGTAGACTAGGTTGCTGTATCTTCACGTCTAAAAGGATACATTTCTGATTTTTCTTTACAATAGCGTCAGTCAGTCATCGCAGTCTCTGCCCAACGGCGACCAACTCTAGAAGGTTCGTGTTGAGATCCGACATACATTACACCGCTTATCATTTGGGTCAAGATACCCTTATCTCACAGTGAACCTAGCTTATTGGTAGACCCCCGAAATACCCTAACTGAAGTTCAGAATGAATATGTTCGGTCATGTCTTAATTTTCGACGAACGTAGGCAGTCGGCCGAATAAAGGTCAGAGGTAAAGCTAAGTTTGAAATCCGCTTCTTCGTTTGATGCAACGGCAACTTAGAGAAGCACCAGACCTCGACGACAGCACGACCTTCTAGCTCTTAGTCGAGAAATAAAGGTTGATCGAATATGGTACTTATTTCGGAAATGGTTACTGTTCTCGCAGCATGTGGCTATTCCTTCTGGCACTTTCTTAATGTGTCGTTGGTGAAGTGCATTGGCTGCCTCGTAACACTGAGGAAAAATCACTGAATTCAAACGTTCAACATGGAAAATGCACTGCCACCACCTGTACAGCTGGATGTGACTTGTAGCAAATCGAGTTCGGCCTCACACGCTTCACGAATGATTTTCCTGCTCCGTTGTCCGAAATAGTTAGCCCAAGTGCACTAAATGAGAAAAAATTTCGAAATCTTTTAAGGAAATAATCCAGACTCGATGTCTCCGAGGTGGAGCCTGCTTCAGTGGCTCCGAGGAGTCAACGAGTAAAAAACACATCTGAGTGACGGTTGGTAAGAGTTCTTGAACAATCGAATAATTTATTACACAACAAGTAAAAAGTTTAACTCAGCGAGAATGAACAAAAGAAATGATATACTGAACAATAAGCAGGCTCGTACTGTGCAAGAAGCGGAGTTCCATAGTGCCTTTCTTTTGATTTTATGACTACTTCTGGAGTCGCTCCTCAAATATCGTTACTTCACAGTTCAATGTAGTTTGTATTGAAGACATCACATTTACAATCCTGACCAATAGGAGCCGCCTAGTTCATTCAAAGATTCCTCCTTTGCACCGTGGAGTTTCCGATTTATGCCTTGTGAATAGAAATTGAATCAATTAAAAGAAGTAATAAAGTATGTGCATTCTTTACAATGAGTGATTAAGTAATCAGATGGTGTAACATTCCATACTCCACAGAAACATCACCCCTTCCTAGAATTCAACTGAACTTTTTCGTGACGTCCATGCTTCACATATCGACCTTATAGAAGAGAATATTACGCAAAATTGCTTAAGAATTGCCATTCATAGGAGGAACACTTTAACGAAACAAAATTCCCCAAAGCAGGTTTATGTTTATGACTTTTGTAAGATGTGACGAGAGCATAGAATGCCGCATCCACTCTTCGACTAACAAGAAGCACTTGTAAAGCTATAATAAATTTTATGCTTACATCTCTGTCTTTGTAAGCACGACCTCCTTTCTTTGACCTGCCGTATGAGCAAATATGAAGTCGTTCGCTTCCAGACTGCTGCACAGCAAGTGATCCATGCAAACTTTATGAGTATTAGTTGTGCAGAAAAGGATATCATCGGCTTTCACGCCGTCGTAGCAGTTAGCGATTGCCTATAAGTTTTCCTTGCAAGTTTTCTTGCTGATAATACCTTAACGTCGAACTTTTTGCATCTCCGCTGACTCCTTTCATTCATATCTTTTCCATTCACTTAGACAAGCTGATCGTTCATCTTCCACAGCCTTCGCAGTGTATCGCCACTGTTTCCTATCGTTTATTACGGAACATAAGTTCATCTATATCAATTTTACATTGTGGCATATCAACGGATAGGGAATGTAGTCCTCTA
The DNA here is from genome assembly GCA_022844705.1 of Toxascaris leonina. Classification (NCBI taxonomy): domain Eukaryota; kingdom Metazoa; phylum Nematoda; class Chromadorea; order Rhabditida; family Ascarididae; genus Toxascaris; species Toxascaris leonina. The sequence goes on along the minus strand of JAARMF010000811.1, from coordinate 45,117 downwards.
CGGCAACACGTTAGTGATGTCTCATCTGACTGCCTGTCAACCACCATTTAATTTCACAGCAATAATGCCGCTATGACCGTAGTTTCCGCTAAAGGTATACACCCATGACATGCTGCCGATGTTTCCTGTGCATTCTGAATGAGCCGAGAAATAAAACGATCTGTTCTGTACAAAGTGATGAAGTTCTTCCGTAAGGACGATTAGGGAGGCGAATGGCATTAGCATTCAGCAAACGACAATGAGCAGGGACGCATCTCTACCGAGCCTGCTTCCGCGCTGGCCTCCCTAAATATCCATCCCTGTTCAAGTTGGCCATATGTGGCCTCTTCATCAAGAAAGGTATATCAAACCTGATAAAGTTGCGGAAGACTGCTGAAACCACCTACGATACCCGTTGGGCTTCCATGCGCCAATTGACACTGGAAAGTTAGAGTGCTAGACACAGCACTTCCAAGAGCCCCTTCTCCTAAAATCACACGATATTCACGTGCCAATTGCAGGTTTAAAACGAAAATAATCACGGTTGGCTGCAGATATTTTACGAACACACTTTGCAAGTTCATCATAAGCGATTAAGACCGCTAAACGTGCACGTGCTTCTACCGTATTTATCTCTCAGTATGCTGAGAAGGTGGGGGCAAAATAGAGCATATCAGGGTGACAACATCGATGTCCATATTTAACCATCATTTTATTTGTACGGCAACTTTACGAATACAAGTCTTGGGCGAACGTGAGCACTAGTCTTACCACGGTGATTGGAACCAGTAAAGTAGTGATGGTAGCCGATCGAAATTTTGTTCGGTCAGTTACCGATCGGAAAGGTTAGATAAAAGATGAAATTCGAGAAACAGAGGTTTCCTTCAGTCCGTGAAGACCGATAGAAATTTCGACATCCAAGTAAAGTTCTAATCGCTTTCATAATAGCATAGAGCTCTTTTTGATCAGTACATTCCCACTTTACTTACTTTATTGCGATGATAACCGCAGACTAACAACAAGGTGGGGAGAATTGGCTTTTGATGCAAGCAAAACAAAATGGGCAGCAGGGCCGGATGGCCGAATGCAGTACTAGCATACTCGTAGCAGACTGCGAGACAAGGACTGTCCCTGGAAAAGCACACCCAAAGTGAAACGTTGTAAGGAAAAGCCAGGAGACAGTATGAAATGAAAAAGCTGCAGATATTTAGTAATCGATCCTGACACATTTATTTGCCTCTGCGGAACTCCAGCGTTGGCATTACGAGCAGAAGAGCAGCGATTAAGTTTCGGATGCTCATACGTTCGAAAGGTGCCACGAGTTTGTCCTATGGTCAATCCTTGTGAGTGTATCGAACCATTCAGCCTATCTTCCGGCTTCAGTCTTTGCAGCTTGACGTGAGTCGTCTGACCCAAGAAGATCGGATTCGCACTGATCACTTTTGAGCAAATATTCACATAGTAAGATCTCTAATGCCATGCCCTGAAGGGGGGAGGTTTGCTTGCCCTCTTTTCTGCCCTAAAGGTGTACTAGTCCACCAGATATTCGCTCAAGAGACGATAGAAACGCTCGAAATCGGTCGATGAAATAAAGGGCGATGAAACAGCCCCCTCCTAGACTAGTTTACCCCCCTCTCAGCATACTTTTCGATCCGTATTAGTGTGAGCAAGAAAAGATAGTGGTAGTCTGGGCCTTACTACTCCTTGTCACTCTCGTCCACGTCGTGTACCAAATGAAGAGGAAAACACATGCGCAGCAAAAGTGGCTTGGCATGCGTCCCTTTTTGTCGCATTCAGCAGTTTTCGTGACACCAGTCGTAACATTAGCTCACCCTTCTACATAATTTTGGGTGCCCATATCTACCTCATCATTCATCAAAACCCTCTTGCAATCGTGGACAGTGACAGTGCCATTGCTCCAAATAATTTACCAACCCTTTGCGTGTGGGATTTTCAAAATCCTCATCTTTTTCGAGCAGTAGCTAAGTGCAAATAAGCGAATATACGAACGAAGAAGAGACATCAAAGAACAATAATGATTCAGTCAACTCCGTACCGAAATGTTAAAACTGTAAATCAGTATACGACTGACAGGAAAGGGATGATAACAGTCTCAATATGGGAATATGACGGCAAAACGCAAAAAAGGTTCGTCCAGGAAATCGACTGATGTTGCTCCACACTAGCACAAAAACACTGTTCAGTATGACCCGTCGTAGGAAATGACCTGCTTGGACTGGACTCCTTTCCGCCGATAAGATGAAGAGTGGTGCTAGGAACACCAGAAGCTTAATGAACAATTTCAAACCTATCAGCAGACGATGAAGTCAAGTGCCAGTTAAACTCATTCACCACCCGGCACTACACTGAAAGGAAGTATTAAGTTCATATTCTCCATCCCTCAAAGCTCCATCCACCCCTCCCTCTTTCTGAACACGCGCTCCCCTCCTCAACCTGCCTATGCCAAATCCAAGTATCACTAGTTTCCGCTGATGTAAAATGTGCTGTCGAATCAGCATTTCAGGTTTTAGATTTTACAGCATACTGTATCTTGTGAAAAGCGGAGTGCCTTAGTGGGGAAACTCTCCCAACTGCAATTGTTTTGACTGCCTACGTCTTACATAGAAATCCTTTACCCACCCATCGCTGAAGCAAACGATCTGCTTTGCCCCTTTTCAGGTACAGCATCATCCTGCCGTTGTGAGGGGGAAATCAGCCAGCTGAAACTTGCGTACTGTGGGCAGTCGCCATTTACAAAAATGAACATGTAACATCTGCCTTGAAAGCACCTCAAGTAAACATATAGATAAGCTCAGTTCGGTAACCATCATATTTGAATCTTGCAGGCGACTTGAAGGATGGAATGGCATGCAGCGCATTGCAGGCTAACTGAGTATTCATGCAGCGTATCACTAATATGAGCAACCACGTGCGCTCCATCTCTTGCGATGTCGAGAAGTGGACTATATTAGGGGCAGGAGCTTTATTTTTCATGCTGTCGGAAAGAAATGTGCAAATAGGATGTCGCAATTGTTGTGGCCCGGTAATATAAATTGCTGATAAAATCTGAGAGGAATTGGTGACGGAATGAGTGAGTCGTATTGGTGAAAGAAAAAGATTTTTTTTTGCACTTTCTAAATGAAAGGAAGGACGAAAATTGGTTATAGAGGAGGATGAAGTCTAGTCGATGACCCTTTTTTTTCATGCTAACTCGATAGAACGGCTCATCCAATCAGACTGACCCTATTCGAGCCAAGAGGTGTGTTCTAGATTTCGTGCTACATTCCCACAGCTTAGCAAGCGGTTTGAGAGGTGTATTTCTCTGCAGCAGACCACAAACTGCAATTGCCATCTTGATTCAGAAGTGAAAGAAGAAAAGCACAGTGCACTATTGCAAAGTGACGTTTCAGGTGCTCAGATAAACACTATATGTAAACGTCTATATTCTATATCGAACAACTTCGCTGAAACCAAAGTTGGCATTTTCGTATAAGCAACTCCCTACAGGAAGACTACTATAAGATCTATTGTACAGATTAAAAACACTTTTGGATTGCTCCAAGCAAGCTGCGCTTTATCTGCGAGAGATGCAAGACTTGATGGTGCACCCCAACTTGCACACTAAGCCCTTCAAGAGTCTATCCCACTAACAGAAATGAAACAGCCTCAGCAATCAAACTTTTGAGCGCGTTTAACTGCTGGCAGTACAGCAAAACAGCGTTAAACCTTCTGCGGAAATCACTTCCTCGCAAACGTTGCATTTTGTCGGTAATGGATAGTAAACATACCATGAACGTCAATTTGTGGGTGGGTCGGCAACACATTACCAACGTCAGTACATTGCTTCTCACCTCTTCGAGACTGGCGGCTGCGCTTCGACTTTGAATTCTTACGGCCACTTTTACTGCGTTTTGCCCTGCTGATGAGTGGAATTAAATGCGTTTGTACAGGGATGACTTGCTTAGAGAAAGCAACCTAAATTCTGCAAAACTTTCCTCAAACATTCAAGAGGTCCGCATGTTCTTGGATTCTTTCGTTATTCTGTCCTCAACTGCAATCACTGTAGTTAGCAAGGCGTATGCGAGCGCTTATATGAAAGCGTTTCCAGCACCTGCCCCTACATCCCAATAAACCCTGTATTTGCAACGCTACTCATAGGCATATAAACATATTACAGCGCACATCTCTGACGCAACGAGGTTATCGACGAAAAGCAGAGACAACTTACATTTCCAAATCACTAGCTAACAATTGCCAATACGAGCGCAGCAATCAAACCGCTTATGAGACGACGGATGATTAGACTGCCCTTCAGCCCTAAGTGATGTTACGCTAAATCGTAGAAAGCATAAGCACATCCATATATATTTTGCATATGATCATCGCAAGCCGTGAGCTGTACCGATAAGGACCCTTGATTTGACGAAGATAACATGCAAAAGAGTGACCGACCGTAAGAGTCTTCGGTAGACGCTCATTATTTAAGACGTCGTCATGGACTGCACAATTGGCACTGCAGTGGTGTGGCAGTTTTCGTGTGCACCGATCGTGTATGCCGGCATATGGGGATGTTTGTCGGCAACGCAAACAAGACACGCACTTCTTCATAAGAATTACGTATGCGATGCCTTCGGCGAAAACTGTGGAGTCTTTTGAGGACAATCATATGTGCGTTGCTCTCACCAAAATTAGCACGATTGCACCTTTCGGAGAAATAACCTCTGAGATAGGTCGTTATCTTTTAGCTTATATGCGATACGTAAGCCATATACATAAGGAAAAGTCTGTATGTGGAAATGGCATGTCCCACCTCTGACTGTGCCAGAACATTGCTTCCAGTGGTAAATTATGAAACATAAAAGCTGAATAGGACTGGATGTAGTCAAAACCACCCGGAAAAGATGCCTTAGAATAGGTAGAAGAAACGCGAAGATGGAATAGATAGGACTGGCATAACGATAAAAAGAGAACGCTGTAAAACGTTGTGACCACAGAGATCTGTTAAGCCAAGACGGAACATTGTTCGAGTTTTGGCGATCTTTAACAGCTTCCTCCATCAGGATAATTTCTACTTTTTTGCAGTCGCGAAGCAATCCAAGTTCTTCAGGTCAATAAAACTCACAGACTTTTTGTCATGGTTGAACATATCGCAACATGGAAATATAAATAAGCAGAAGTCGATGAGGTATGCATGAAGAAATAAGTCAATGAAAAGTTTGAGCGAAGAAACGATGCAATAATCAGTCCAGGTATAAGCAGATGGAGAAACGCATTACCGGAGCTAATGCGGCGTTTTCTCTTGCATTCTGTTAGTGCGATCAACTTGCACTTTACAAATTTCCTGCAACAAAAACGTGGAATAATGCCTTTATATTTCAAATGATTTGCTTGCTCGTGCATATGCCAGCGAGGTGTTTCCGGTGATCCGATCACTGCATATGATAACAACTTGCTTGGAAGCACAAGAACAACCTGCACCTTCAATTGTAGTGACTATTTCTGAGCGCGCCACCACGACGATATACTCTGCAAATGCAAATCCCAACACTAACGCATCATAATATTGACTCTTCGGATGCTTTCTGGAGTGCATCGTGTGTGAAAGATTATCCTCATCACTGTCAGCACTAAGTGAGAAAAGTCACATTATATCAAAAAGACGGCTCTCACATATTCTTATATGCTTTTGCGAGTGTTCTTTGCAAACATGCATTATGCTTATCCGTCTGTCCGTTCGACATTTGCAGCTCGCCAACCATTGAAATGAATGCTGCGAAATTTGATACGCATTGCGCATATCTTTTATACCATTTCCACACCAATTGATCAATTTTTCGAGAAATCGCAAACATCTGAATGTCTCTGAGAAATTACTTTCACATTATATCAATCGCATTTGCATTTCACTCATAGGTACTGTAAGAGAAACGCATTTTTGCGAATAGTTGCAACAGAATACGTCAACGACAGAAAACTTGAAATAGACTCCAACAAATTCATTTCTTCTGAGCCCATCTCGTCGAAATATTCATGCTGAGCTCTTTTACTGCTCTCCCCATAGACGGCGAACTTTTGTGAGTCTTGACATTTGCAGAGATGTAATGCAAGTTGCACTCAGAAAAATTTACCCCTTTCCTGCTTGCGAATTGGTTCTACGATAATACTGGAGTGCACACAGCTTTCTTCCATTTGTTAACACCAAACCCCCTTAATACTTCATGCACTCCGTCGCTCTAAGAAATAAGCTCAGTTTGTTTTGAGTAGCTTAGCATGTTCTGTTCAGAAACAAATTTTATCGAGCATGATAGAATCAATATAAAATTGGCTTCGCAGGAGAGAATCAACAGCACAGGAGAAGCAGGTTGAAATAAAGTGATCTAAAAATGCAAAGTATCAACCCCCTGCGATGAAAGGGCTTCATCAGCAAGGATGCAATCCTACAAAAAACGCATCACTTTCAATAGCAGAATAACAAGCTTCGTTCACAAGTATGTTGATATTGATGCCATCCTTCTCCATCCATAAATTTGTTTCATCAACGAAATGCGGCGTTCAGCGTATGCAGTGTTATTTATATCCTTTCACAGGCAGCAGCTCAAATTGTTTAGCGATGCTAATGGTATTGCGCTCAGCTTGCCGAGCTCATGAAACCGCTTCATCGCTCTTTACTTAGAGAAATGTGAAACGATGCGAATAATCAAGATAAAGCGATAAAGCGATACACAAATTGTCAGTGCAGTTCACGGAACTTATATGTTTAATGTCTCATGCTGGAATATGCTGCGTCGAAGCGTACTTCCTCGATTTGTGGTTATTTTTGCAGTTGCGACTGTCGTGATACAGAGGCATCAACATCTTCTCGTCCTTGGCCAGTCGTACCATTTGCTTCATTCGCCGATCGCTGGCGCCAGCGAGGGTATATCTTCGAAAGTGTAGCTTTGAACACTTCATTTCGAAGTGTGCTATTGATCGTAAGATATATAACCGCTACACTACCTGTAATAAATACCTGTCACAAAACTTGTCTCTCTCCAACACCATGATTATATCGTATAAGGAATAGTGCATGATATAAATTTTAATATTCTAATTAACAATTCTTTTATTTCAAATTTAGCACAACAGTTTTGTCATTGTATTGTATGATGATGTTTATCTGCTTTCTAAACAAATGTTTCCGTCGATTTGACATGGAACGATGTGGAAGTAAATTAGATTGCAAGGGCATTTGCCTCATTCGACTTCTAGAAAATATGCCTCATCGTTGTTTAACATCAATATCACTGTTGAGAGGCGAGAATATCGCACCGACGTTACTCATTCAAGTAAACTCAGTTAGTGCGTTCATTGATAACCGTTTTCCCTGCATCTTTTATGACCAACACCATGTTTATGATATATTCACCTCATCAGGCTGCAGAAAATATTCAGAACCTATTAGAGCACATGTAATCAAACATGTTTGTGATGAGAATTAGAATTAACTGATGTTTAAAGCCTCGATTAAACATGTCGGGTGCAACAGTCTTCATCTTGAGGGAACACATCTCAGCACTCCTTGCAAAACTCTCTCCCTCCCTATGACGGAGTCCGCCAAAATGATTTGCTTTCGCTTGCCGAAGAGATTGTGCCCTATCCTTGCAGACTGTCAAAATATGAGAAACAAAAATGCTTTCGCTTAAATTGTTCGCCGTTCTTTTTAGCACATTGATAGAACCCCATCCAAATACTGCATGCTTTATCTCCTAGCATTCGGCAAAAGGCTCAGAAATCCCTCCCCTAGCCCCTTAAAAAGGTATGCAAATCTTCATCGTCTGCACCTCTCCCCGTATACCTTCAGCGACGTTACATTCTGCTATGTGGACGATCTTGTGATCGAACTGTGACTTCGGCAAACACTAAATTACAAATAAACATTGGGCGGCACGTTTATCTTTATGGACGTTTATTGGAAGGGCACAATGAGAATGGAATATGGGAAATTATTCTCGGTTCATGTGTGGATATTGGGACTTATTTTATTCGAGGAAAACATAAGTTGACCACCAACTAACCGTGACTAGCCTGCCATGTGACTTGCAGCAGAATCATAAGGAAACGAGGTGCAGGCATATATTGCACCCACACACAAAGACTCGCTGCGATCAGCTCAATTGTGCATATGAATATGGCTTGTATGAATACCTTCAAAAGAGTGAACGCCGCTATGAAAATAGCCGGTTCATTATGCATCTCGTAAAATTAGCCACCGTGGGAAGCATATAAAGAAAATAAAAGGAAAGCCCCCCCCCCCCCTCCCCCCTCCTCTCTGGAAAACACTGTTGCTTCTCACAAGACGTCTATTGACATCTACAATATTATATCAAACAATATTAGTAACGACGCATCAATTCCCTAAAGACAAACCATAGTTCGCTAGCTGTGTACACAGAACCTCGTCATAAAGTTTGTGATGAACAGAGAAAAATAACTCTGATAGCTCAGTGAACGGCAGCTAGAGGATGTGGCCCACCCGAGCCGTTCGTTCCTGTAGAGCTTCTGTCAGCGATAAAGCTCAATGGAGGAGAGTGATCTATTTCCTTTCACCTATGAATCCACAGTGACAAGTGACAAATCGATTTAAGTTTGGATCAGAGATAAGCTGCGAGGAAAGAACAACTGCAGCGAGGGAACAATGAAGGTAATGGTTGAAAATGTTAACCTCAACCATTAAAGTTTACAAATGCGTTTAAAACTTTTCCTGCGGCGCCCTTCATCCTTCGATTTTTGAATCGGTGGCAGTGCATGAAGCCGTCAATGGTCTGATCTTCTCATTTGATTCAATAGCTTTCACTGATCATTCCCCATATTTACAGTTTGGGATGGAAAGTTCACGAAACTTGGCTCGTTTCATCCGTCACATCGAATTCGAATTAGAATGCAGAATTCGAATGTTAGAGGTCATCGGGCAATGAAAATGGCCTTTTAAGCGATTAAAAAAATCGCTGAATGACAGCTAAATCGTGTTATAAGCTAAAGATAACAGCGGCAGTATTGCGGCTATAAGAGTTTGTCCCTGATGGGCACATCGGTCGAACTCAGTTCGCATGCCAAGTACAAAGGCAGCAAAGTTGCTTCTCTCATTACCAAACTGGTAGGCGTGATAATATGGAAAACCCATCATTTTCCTCTCTCGCAAATCTCGATTTGCAATGTGCGCCATGATGACGCCATATTGTGGTAAACATAGGTATATTTGTCCGTGACCACTCGGTAGTTTCAACTCAGCGACCAGTGAAGTCGGAGTTATGAAATATATTTGCTGAACCTCACGAGACCTCCCACGCCCTAATCTAAGTTAAAGTATGAATCTTTGAGGCCAAAAGGGATATTTTTGAGATTTGCACGAGTACACAGGTTAGTGGAAGTAATTTTGGGCATTTGACTTCGTCTTGAGAACTTATGGAATGCTCGGCCGGAGAAGTAGAATGCGAACGCTCATAGTATGTCAGCTACTTCGATAGGCTTTCCGAATTGCCCATTTTTCAAAATGCTTCTGCCGATTTTAGAGTGAAGTAGCCACAATGAATGTTGATTTTGGGTATTAGAGGTGGCAATCCACTAGAGGGTTAGCAAGCATGGGAACAAGAAGGTTGCTGAAAGACGATATTGTCAGATTCCGCAGTTCAGCTACATTTGCCTATGCCCATCAGCATTTAATAGAGTTGATATTTGAGGATTTCTCCTATAGCATGAATCGTCAGCAACTGTTCGAATGCTGCAAACCTTTTTCTTCGCCTCTGAGATTACTTGAGTATGTGTTTCTTTCGTATGAAGATAAATTAGGGTACAGAGAAATAAATAGAGAATAGGAATCATCAATACCACTATGCAGTTATTGACGTCGTGACCGATACTCGCATACTGAAGAAAGCATAGTTATGCTTACAGGCAAATTTTCAATTGAAGTTAAAGATATCAGACTATTTCGATGACTAGCACTCTAGCACGTTATATAGCTTTGTCTGTTTCATTGACATCGTAGGAATATGCAATATGGGCGGTTGAATCACCCATCATATGTTTGCTTAGATTTGACTGAGTGTCTGTGCAGATCTTCAGCTTTTGCTCTCACGCAGCTACAATTCAACTGCCTTCCACTTATTTTAAATGTTTGACTTCATTCGGCAGCATTAACTAACTCATTCACAAGGAAGCACACATGCAAACGAACACGTTTACGCTCAAATGCATGCACGTACGAATATGCATGGATGCATGCACGCACATACGCACATGCGAAAACATACGATCGTCNCCCCCCCTCCCCCCCCCCCCCCCCCCCCCCCCCCGGGGCGGCTTCTCCATGGAGGAGAGGGACGCCACATGAAATCAGTTTATAAATTTGGACCGCGTGAGTCCCCTTCACGGCAGCTCCGTGCCCAAAGAACCCTTCGTCCTCGACGGGTACTTTATGGAACCGGTTTCCCTCTTCCCCCCCCCCCCCCTCCCCCTACAATCCGCCCCCGTGGAGGCCTTAAAGAACGAGGGTACCCTTGGCTTTGATCATCTGTGTGAGAGATGTTAAAAAAGTGGGTTTTATCTTCATGAGCTTAGGAAAACTTCATAGAGCTGCAGGAACACAAGCAGATTCTCTCAGGCGCTGTGTTCGAACAGTGTAAGCTGAAGGGAAATGTGACGCATACGTTTTAGCAGACAAACGACTGTTTATTGTAAGAGGGGATACCCGAATCTGATGGGCATAATTAGAGTCAGAAGCTGGACAACTCAACGTCGATATTTACAAAGACATCAGCCCATACGCGATCAAACAAGGTGTTAGGGTATGAGAGAGTTACGAGGAAAGCGTTGATTTTGAGGAAAAATCAGATCGTTCCTGGGGTATTCCTTTTTTTTTTAACTAACCGTTTCGGCGAGAAAACACTCTAAGATACGGAAGTAACAGATGTGAACGCCATATAAGAAGATGACACGAAAAATGCGCTGAGTTATGTGCCTTTATCGGAACCTTTACATTTGCGCACAAATTTGTTCCAATGAGCCGGAAATGCCATGCTTCAAGCACGCTTTTTACAAAAACCTCCCAGCATGGGCTCGTATAATTGAAATCATTAAAGAAATGAATCTCGCAAGCGGAAAAGATTGTTGAATTTGACATCAAACAAGCTCAGTCACACATAGTTCTTTAGCTGATGAAAAGCACGTCTCGAATAGATGAACGCATCTCCGGTCTAACAAGAAGTCTGAAGAGACACAACGTGAAAACCTATACGAGCCACGCATTAACTTAACAAGGGTCGATCGCCCGCGGAGATCCATAAGGTGCCATGCTATCCTATTTTCCTCTGTAAATTGTTCACCATTTTCAGCCTGAAAAAATACCGTTGGCTAGAATAGACGTGCGTGCAGTCTATGTACAACTAATTTTCAATTCCAACGGTGGGGAGCAAGAAGAGAAACAGTGCCTGATCAACATTAGAGAAACAGCAGCTAGCACGAACTCGGCGAACCACTGCTGCCAACTCAATATTATGCTTTAAACTTGATATAAGTTGTTTGATCTGGAATTTCGAGAATATAAAACGTTATGCTTCATCATCCCAAGAGTTGCTGAAGCCGCACTATACTGTACTATAGGCCACAAGATTTCCTAAATTATGCATTAATATAGTTCATCGAGTTCAAACTTCCCTGATTTGTAGTACCCTATATTTCACTACCAGAAAAACCTCATAGAGCTATTGGATGATGTCCCACCACACCGCAAAATTAATCAGTTGTCCTCCCCTTTCCAGCAGCAAAACATATGTAGAAATGCGATATATTATGCTTAGCTGCCCCCTTCGGGGGTTCTGTATTTCGTCCGCAGTCTCAAATCCTCATTTTGGCAACAAAAAAGTGGACTCTCCACTAATCCGCACACTTTGTTCCACATCACTGCAGCTCAATGATTCTAAAACATTACTATAGCTAGTTCATGCATCATCCCTAAATTGAATCCTTTTCATTAGCAATCAAATTTTGAAGGTAGCAGTAGCATCTAGGCTCAGCCATGCACGCGAACATGTGCGGTAAAGCCGTGGAACTTCAGCGGCTTTATCAAACGAGTTGAGTTTGATAAAAACGTTTTCATGCGTTTTCCAACGCTCTCCTCCTTTGAGGCTCCAGCGAGGAACCCTCCTTCAAAAATACCCCCCCCCCCACCCCCTTCGAGGATTAACAGCGCCATGAAACTCCTTACTGGCATGAAAGGTTCCTCCGCCCTCACGGAGTGTCACACCGCGCGGCCCCCTCAAACGTGGTCTCTGTCCACGGGAGTTCCCTTCGGTACACCAAAACACACGCACATACACTACGTAAACGCACACGTGCTGACGCACGTACACATACAGCCGCATGCACGCACTTGCATGCACACAC
>JAARMF010000811.1:0-21242 GCA_022844705.1 Toxascaris leonina | reverse complement strand
GTAGCTGCAAGTGAAAAGAGAAAAAATTCACAGTTGAAATTCACAGCCCATTACGTCGATGACCACAGAGACTACTATAGAGTGTTCATAAGGATTTTATAATTGTAAAATTCTTGCCTGAGGATCTAGAAAGTACCGGGAGAGATGTGAATAATGTGGAGCATTGCTGACATGAAGTAATCCCATTATATCTCTTCAATGCCTCAGATTAGAGATTCGAAGATTTGAAACCCCATTGATTCTCAAGAAATATTTGAGTTGGTACTGAAACTTGTTTGCGAGCAATGGGATGAGCGCACAGCAATTGTATTTGTCTACATTGGGCTGATAATATGAACTATGTCCCTACAAATATAGCTATAGGTACCCATAGATTTGCGAATAGTTAGCAACACTTATTTTGTCGAAATTCTCTATTCGGCTGTGATAAAAACTCCAAAATCACCAAAACAAAGAACAAGCGAGCTATCACAGAGGATTGCTAGTGCAAAGTGGTTTATGGACTCAGTGAAAGGCCAAATGATGACGCTTTTTCTGTCTGCTAATGTGTGCAGTGGTCATGTTCGTCACTTTTGCTTATAGTTTGAGTTGGTGAAGAGCTGAAGAAATGTGGAGAGTTCGTGGCTGTAAATGAATAATTGACTTTCACTAGCGAGATAAGAAAGAAAATCTCGCAATATTCACTCGCAGATTAAAAAAAAAGACAACAACAGCATTATGAGCAACTAGGTAACGCGAGTATTGCTATGATAACGGCGTGGCCATTCACAAAAAAGAATTGATGTGAAGCAAGCTAATAGCGGCAACAGACCCGGTATCATAGAAAAACACTCAGTTTTGATCTCCGAAAGCGCACTGACAATCCTTTGACTAATGAAAGCATGCTTCACTAATGAAAGGTTCACCTCTAGTTGTGAGGTGGAATGAAACGCGAGCGGAGTGTATGAAAACAATTTGTTCAAAGAATAGCACGCAGCAAACACGCACATACGCACATACACAGACATACGGGCGCGCGCACCCGGGCGATGATTTTTGGAAAATATTTGGCCATTAATGAGAAAAGCTGCAAAGAGAGGTTTGAGTGTTCAGAAATTTGCATGAATATACACAGGTTGGCTTTTCGTTTCAGACTAATTACGCTATAAGATGGCCAATGCTCTGCAAAACGCTTCAGTTGAATTTCACACACTTAGCCTGTTAGCCATTTGCGCCAAACGTTTATAAAAAAGGGTTCTTTCGCACGCATTTGACTCGTCCAAAATGCCATCTTTTCTTTCCTTATGCGAATGCTGTATCTCGTTTACACTAGCCGCCTTTCTTGCCGCATCGCTTCGTCTCCTGTCAGTACTGTAGGAGATGGACATATAAACTGGGGCGTACAAATGCACGCGACGAAGATATGCATGGAGATAACGGACAAACATGTAGTACATGGGTGAGCACATGAGCACATATACATACATACAAGCACGTATGTGCCATCTGACCTCCCGACCGTTGATTGGTAGCTGCGTGGATCGGGCAATCAGTTCCCATCGCTCTTTTTCGGTGGATGAGGGGGGTGCGAGATGTGTTCTGGAAACAATGGAACAAACTAATATTTATTTAGAATGAATGGACGACGTGATTGTTCGTTTGTCCAGCGTTAAAAAACAGAAAAATATACGACAAGAACAAAATTTAATGGGCGAATGGGAGTTTGTCCAGTTAAAAAAAAATCAGCGTTTTTTCTTGGCAAACTCGTACGCCTTAGCCGTGCAGAAAATCTATTTCGGTCACATGTGCAACACGTTCACATTTCTGTTCATCGAACTGAGCTGTTGTAGAAGTCCTTCGTCAAAAGCTCGTTTTTTTTGCGCGCGGAGAAGCTTCGGAGCGTTGTGGTTTATTTCAGAATGCTTCCTCTAAATGGTACCTTTCTTCTCCCTTTCTTCTCCATCAACCGAACTCAGTGGATTTTCAGTTGTTACAGTAGACCGAGCAATAAATTTAGGGGAGGGCACCAAGCAACTGTGAGCAGCTCCATGAAACTCAAAAAATTTCCGGTCTACGGTGGAAGGAATAATTCTCGTAAATCTGCATCTGCACGCTCCTCAAGAAAGCAACAGCTATATTTTATAGCTGTGGAGGGCTGTGGCAGTGTATTGAATAAGCGGAGCCCTGAGAGATGCCTTTTCCGGTCCTGGCAATAAGGGCCTGAAGGAGAAGACAATGGGGTTGGGATATCCCTCATTTGTTGTGCCAATCATACAAAAATGAGGATATTTTAGGACTTACAGTTCATACCCACATATGGTGCTGAATATTGCAACTAAGCCCTGAGAAGCGCTTGAATTTTGAAACTTCATAAAATTTCGGGGCTATAATCCATTTATGATATGACGAAAATTCATTGATTCCGATTAATATTTGCTTCTAATATTCCCCCGGGGCAGTGACGGACGAAAGTGAGTTCCAATAATATAATGATGGCCAAAATATTCTGAAAGCAAATGGTTGGATCCCAAACGTCCTCCGTTAGCCGATTCGCAATCAAATGCCTAAACATACAGGCATGCACACGTACGCACATTTCGAAAGCGGTTTTAAAAATGCGTACTTATCCCTTATGAGCGAGCTTTTTCGTCTAACGCTACAGTGCATCCAGATCCCTCAGTGAGGTATTGTGTCATATGATAGAGTCAAAGCTCGGAGGTTGATATTTGAATGTTCATAATGCAGTGAAGTCCGTTAATTGCCATTAAATGCTCTCTAAAACACTCTATTCCAGCTATATAATTTCGCGAAATCTACAAGAGAACGAACATACATGAGCGCTAAAATGTCTCTTGGAGTTCTGCAATTCATGAAAGAAAAATTGAACACTCATAAATCTTAAGCTACTCACTCCACTGTAACCTCATCCCAAGGCGTATTCGACTATCGTATTGCTTCTCCAGCGCGGTTGCGAGCACAGCTCCACCCTATCGTAGTTGACTGCTAACACAGTGATGCCAAAATTGTGAATATTGTGTGGCACTCACCTCAAGGATGCTAACCTCAAAATTGCTGTTGATTTAGAGATCACTGAACTTTTAGAAAACATTTTTCATGAAATCTTATAAACAAATAAATAAATAAATAAACAGCTGAGCATATCACCAAATTCCTATCCTCTCTGTGGCTACTCCTCGGTTGCATGTCCATAAAAAGAGTGAACGCTCTTAAGTAGCTACAGATTATCCGAGTCTCTCGAGCACAGCGGTTCCTGTACATTTTTGGAGTCTATATGTCGCCGGCGGTGCATCATTCCCAAACAGTGGGGAAAAATTTCATCTTAATTATAGGACAACTGAAAGAACATTGATGGATCTGCTCCCTCGTGGCCCATAAACGGGATTTTATGGTGATGCAGGTGTTTGTTGCCAGAGGCATCACACGCTACAAACGTTCATTCAAAACAGGCTGACCATATTGCCGCACTAATGTCAACGATTTCACGGTCGCCGTTATGCGAAGAGAGTTTGTGCAGTTTCGATCGTGATGCCGATTAGAGCAACTGATATGATTATCTAATCTGCACTAGCAATACCCCTCATTCAATTGTTCTCACCTAGAGACATGAAGAATTATGATAATGATTTCAATTTTTTGGAAAACCATAGCCAGCCGTTCAGTGTAAAGTCGGCAGGTTGGCATCTTATGTTTGAAGAACGAAACTGGGTTCGTTAGGCTGGATGTGAAAATCTTCGATTTTATGAGAGTCTCTATGCATTCGTTATCGCACAAATGTTATCGGTAAAAGAACAACCCTGCGGATTGCCCAGGTGTGAATGCAACAAGAACCATTGTGGTGCTGTCATTTCGAGAATTTATGTGTTGTTGCAATGTCATAATTGTAATGAATTTAATAGTTCCGAAGGATAAAAACAATAATTTTGTCAACGCAACGATTGCTTTTAAAACCGAAATCGACTTGCGTTCACTCCACCACTTGCCATCTCATCACTTTTACCACAGGTTTTACTTTCAGAATCGAGCAGAATTTCTCGCTGAACGTTGTTGTTTCCTCTCTTTGCAATGGTGCAAAGGACTCCGTCCAAATCAGGGATCTTTTGCAATGAATGCAACATTTGCAATTTTTATCTTTGTGCATCAAGTCTCATACTGTCGAGCAAATGTCACCTCAATAACGATATTTTTGTGAAATTGTTACCAAATCTACAGATACATATTAAAATGATTTGCATTAGTGAATTGTTACATCGAGCTCTTCTCTGTAGATCAATCATTTCCAGTTATGAATTCATCTGCCGCACATTAAAACTAACTGAAACGCAATATCTGAAATACTGCTAAGTCCGATTGTGACGTTTATGGTTTAAATTGCAAAGTCACCAAAATAATATCTTTTTTGAATCATATAAAGCACAAATGTGCGCGTAAATTATGTGAATTTGATGGAGTGCAACTCCGGCACGTCGGCCAAAACACAGCCGTTCCAGTTATCCACTGCAACGCTGTTTGTTTATTCATTTCAGTAAAGTGGTTGATTCGCGTTGTTCATCTGCAACGCTCAACAAAATCAGCAGCATTTTCAGCATCTCCTGTCCACTCAAGTTTGGGAACTGGTTATTAACACTTCCATTTCACTTCGTAATCTTCATTTTATTTATGAACTTCAGATGAGCTACTTATATTTGATTTGCTGCCGTTTTTAAATGACTCTAATCACATAAAGGTTCTTCCGGTTATGCGGAAGATGAAAGTGAGTGAGTGATATTGACTCTTTATGAAATGCGACCAGAGCGAAGAGGGGCCTAGTGTTATTATGGGCCGAGCACTTGTCGGAAAGACAGTTACTGCATGTTATTATCAAAACAATTATTTTGTCTGCTTCATTTCTAATCAATAATCGTTTCTCCACAGAAACAGCGAAATGCGCATAACGGAAAATCTTTGTTTGCAAAAACGCAAATCGTTCATGAAAATTCGGTTCAATGAAATCCAAAAAAGATGCTTATCACGATTACGACGACCGTGATATTTCGCTCCAAAATTTATATAGCAACAAAAATTTCAATCAACAAGCCGATATTCATCTTAGGCTGTTAGATGGCGGAATATCGAGCTTCTTCAAACTTTTTCGACAGTAATTCTGCAGTGTTTTAAATCTCTGAAAAGGTCAGGAAAGGGAAGCAAGGACATGGACATCTACCTCGTATTTTTGGGTGTGAAAACTTCAGGTAGCCGAGCAATCTCGAGAGCTCGTTTGCTGCCGACGCTCTCTGTCAAAGGCTTCAAGCTGCTGAAGCGAAAGCATTTTCTCTTTGAAAAGTAATTAAAGTGAAGGTTGAGAACGCTAGAACGCTCCTTTCATAAATACATATGCCCGATTGGTGCTCCGTTCATATTTGATCTTTCCGGTGAACATTCGTGAAGCTTTTTTGAACATAGTTGAAAATGCGCGAAATGAACATGTCAATGTGCGGCAAATTTGATATCTGACAGATCTTTCGTATTTCCTGTGAAGAGTGGATTAATGCCGCAAAGCCATCGGATTTTAATGCCTTCACGAACCAGACACGGATTGAGATAATAAAATGAACGAAATGGATGTCCAAGACGAGGTGACCATGCACCCCAGGAAGCATGTTTGCATGCAGGCGGGAGAAAGGCTGCAAGCAAACCGGATCATTCGCTGCCGAGACCGGTTCATTGCCTATGATGAACCGTTTCGGCACAATTCGGACAGTTTTCTTACGACCACCCTAATCAACGCACTCCACTGTGTGGAATGCCAGCCAGCGTCATCATGATTCAACTGTTTTTTCTCAGAAAATATGCGTTAGTCCACGCTATTCTAGCGTCCACTATTTCACCTGCGCTTTGCAGGGTGTTCTTCCCCCATTCTCCACATTGCTTCCTTCAAACCGCTACCTCAAACTGTTAATGCTGAATAGTTCGACTTTCGTCTCAACGAACAACTACTATCATTCTCATCAGCACAATATGCTCACCCTAAAAATTTGGCTCTTGCGAACCAAAAAGCACCTGCATTTTTCGACATTCCATGCAGTATGAAAACTAGGAATGCAGAGAGCCCTTTGCCTTTATGCCATTGCAAGAAAGTATTGCGAAATAGGCTATTTCCTTTGGCTCACTGTGGTGCATCCTCGAAATGTTGAGTAATAAAAGTTGTTTGTTCGCAGACATACTTAACAGCTGGAGGAATACAACTGTTAGGAAGGCATTTTGAATAGTTCTGCTATTGCGTGACTACGGACAGTACTGCAGATTATGCAGTCATAATGACTATGAGATATCATTTTTCCAATAGATTTCACATCTTTTCATTCTACAGCCTCTAGTGGATATCTCCCTCTTATTTTATTAATTTCAAAATTCCGTCTTAAAGATTTCACCATGGAAATTCCATTCTTCTTATTTAAATTCACCGCTTTCTATCAGTCATTTCCCCTTCCGTTCCCCTTCTCATCCCAGTTGTTGGTTATTCTTACGAACGATAAGCTGCCTTTATAGTCCCATCCATTCTTCACATAATGATCCCCAAGCATCTAAAATTGAACCAGAGTTCTTTAGAGTGATAGCTATTCCTTCTGAACTAACCACCAACGTTTGTGACCATCGTACACACTGTTAACACAAGTAGCCAGCTGTCGTTCTGAGAATCCACCTACGACATCTGAGAGCGACTGAGCAACGCGCATTATTGAATGCATCGTAATTTCTACTTACCATTCCAACGGCTAACAAGTATTCGAAATGGGCGACAATTCGGAACTCAAGGCCATGATACGATAGAACGAAATTATGCTGATCCTTAAATTCCGAAACGAGTCTTCAAAGAGCATGTGAGAAACGATCCAATTTGAATGATGATGAGAAGACTGCTGATGAAGGTCGAGAGACGGCATATATTGGAGGATTGCTCCATGGAGTTATTTGGTAAAAGATTCAAGGAGTAAAATGGGGCCACGATTCTCATTATCTCAAAATGCCAGTGCATGTTCGAGGCGATGGGTTATTGTGAGAGTTTTGTGAACGGCGAATTATTTGTCCCATCATTTTGTAGCACACACTGGAAAATTGCATGGGAAATATTTTTGAAAGAAGTGCATTCTCAAGAATAATGTCAATAGATCGCTACCCGAAAATCATCGTTATCATGACAAATGATGTGATACAAGGTTGTTCGCGGAATTTTTCAGGCGCGTGCTTATTTGATAACCAACTACCGAATCCTAGCGAGCAATTCGTCTGATATGCAGATTTGGGTAAGATTTGGCATTGCCGATTCTCTGATGCAAATCAGATGATTTTGTTTCCTATTCGTTTTGCTTCATTCGTTCATCATTATGCAAATTACCAGTTGACTGCTTTTATCGCAGGAAATGCGTCAACATCTGTATAGATACGGAATCCTGTGCACAGCTGCTGCTCATAACCGAAAGCCTTCATCGAACATCCTCTTAGCTGCGAAATTGTGTTTGTAAATTGCATGTGGAGTTGAGGGTAATGATTGAATGCTGCTATTGGGGGGTGAAAAAAAATGGAATTCTTGCATAATGAGGAGTGCCAATAAACGAACTGTATATGATAGCTTACGGATGCCCAGTACGATGTTTTTATAAAGTCAGATCAGTCGAGAACGTTTCCTATCCACATGACGTATGGTCAGAATGAGGTTATAAGGGACACTATCGTTTCATATTCTCATACATGGCCATAGTGAACGGCGCAGCACCACCTATTTCTAGTAGAAGTTTGTCGGTCGACCCCAACCTTAGTCGCACTTAAATTAGAGCTCCACGACAAGAACATAGTTTCATCATACTATATGTCTGCGAGTTGACAAATCACTTCAGTGGCCAGCGATCTTCTCCGTCGTTGCATTGATCGAAGGAGGCACGCAACTTAGAACAGGTAATGGGGCACTGATTCGACCGATACAACAATATTACAAGCCTGTTCAGAGATACCTCGTGCAACCATATGCTGCATTCTCGGTTCTACCTATAGTGTACGTCATTTCGTTTACTTGCCTTAACTTTATTTCCGATTCTGTTGAATAGATAAGCGAGCATTTGTTTCATCTTCGATAAGGTAGTAAAAGTAGGAAAAGAGGAATAGCGATGCTGGTGGTGAGTGGATTTCTCTCCTAGACGTCAAGTTTCAAAATGCTTCCTGCATCACTTCAACTCTTAAATAAGAACGGACATAACGCATATATGCAAACAGTGTTATAGCGCATAGCAAATGAATGAGCTCGTCAAAGAAGTCGAATAAACCTTTGCATATCATCAATTAGACGGACCACTTTCTTACAAGGCTACCTGCAAGTACCAAAAAGGGCCACTAATGCAAGTATACTTTACTGCATCTTAGCTCTTCCAAAAATTCTCGTTAAACATTGTTTTGCTGCAATGTGTTTTTCATATGCAAATTTGCATTGTCAACAATAATATTATACTTAAATCTATAATGCCATCCACTCCCAATTGTGTAACGAAATACAATATAGCCAGAAACAAATGTGCACCCAAGATTTATGCAGGAACAGTTATTATGGTTAATCTCGCACAATGTCAGTTTTCGCTTTAACTGATTTACTTTCTTTAGGAAATGTTTGGTAGGAATGTATTAAGGCAACGCAGCGTCTAGCGTATGTTGTCTGTCTATTTGCCCGACTAATACTTTTAGCTCATAAAGCAATGAAGTTGAAGTCACATAATTTAGTGACTATCATGCACACCGGGTTGATTTCCTCGACCATATTCCACTGTGATTATATCAGTTTCGAAAACAGTTATTGGCATTTAATTTCCGATGTTTCCCACTGGTCGGATTTTTATTTCACAATAGTTGGATCGGCAAAGAAGTTTTCCTTCGAAGATTTCCATGAGTGGTCGAATTAGTTAAAATGCTTAGCGTTATTGCTCATGCTCCACAGTTTGTTGGTTAAATTTGAAACGAATTAATGAAGAGAACAGGAAGAAGACGCGCAGATCGTCCCAGCGTCTTTTGCATGATGCTTCACATATTGATTTCTCTTCTTCTACCTCATCAATAGCTTCGAAGAAAAATTCTGGAAGCAAGGCTATCTTTATGCAATTTCAACACTAATTTCCTAGATTTCCTCTAGGAGCAAAGTCGAAAATGTTCTTCCTTGGTAAATGATGGCACATTAAAAATGTATGCAAATTCATGTTGAACCCATGCTCATTTGTTCTAGTATCCAATTAGAGGATAGGTGTAACGTTTATAAATGTGCCTGATTGTGGTTGGTATTCTTGAGATGTTGCATATATGACTTCATTTGCAAAGATTACGCTAGAAGATTGCAAAAAAATTACAGCATTCGTAAAAGATTCGTGCTGTTTGTTCACTCATTAGTTACATTCAATGTCGACTTACAGCTGCACAGAAATTTCTAAGATAGCATCAGCACAGATATATGAAGTATATTGCTTGCAATTTTAGAAGAGGTCAACTCATCAGGCCAATTTTCGAAAGAATGTGAACTACCAACGTTTATGGAAAAGTGCTAAGCCTTGAGGCTGCCTTAATGCTATAGCTTTCCGTTAACATCATCAACTTGTGTAATGGCCGAATTCCGCTTTGTTCTAAGAAAACCTCGCTACAATATAGTGAGCTTTACTTTTTTGGCCAGGTAGCGAATTGCAAGCAATCAATCAGTCAACCAATTGAACTCGGAAATTTGCCTGTGATGCTTCGACTAGTCGCTGAGGCAACTTTTGAAAACTCAGCAAGCTTTGTGCTAAAGGCCGTATACGGTTTCGCACAAGTGCCACGTTGACTGCACCGCAGTGAAGAGATATCCTTATTTGTTTTGCTTCTTATTTCCTCTTTTCGCTTCCATCTGCTTATGATAACATGCTCCTGCCGTCTGCTCCTTCACATTCCTTGGAAAACGCATTGGATGAACGCACATTGAGATTGCGACTGCATGAGCACTTGTGCGTATGGTTATAAGAAAACTTTTATCCCCTATATTCCCGAATGATTCATCGAGAAGATGCATTTTCAGTGCGCAATGTGATCCGAACATCGGTGGTATCAGAGCTCGTTTGAATCGTCCCGCTTTCCAGTACATGAGCGTTCTTTTCGCGAATGTCCTCAATGAACAAATTATCAATGCCGAAATACCACCTATCACAGAATGTGTGCCAGGATTGCCTGTAAGTGAACTCGTAATGATAAATCGCTTAAAAAGGAGAGAAAAAGATAGGTGAAGTGAAATTGGATAGGAAGAAATCACCCGAGAAGGGATTCGATTTCCAATAAAAAGAGTCGGAAATTGAGGATTTCTCAAGCTGCAACTTCTTCTCTGCTCGCATTGATAACTGTGGTGGCTTCTGTTCTTCTTTTCGAGTGTTGATCAAATCAATAACGCTGAGAAATAATATCATTCCCACAATCTTGATACAAAAATCCACCACGAAAAAAAACCTCTACTTTCTGCTTATTTCTTCACGCTCGATTGTCAAACTTTTTACTACAAACCGTAAACTTCTCACGTGTTCATAGTGGGTCATGCATCTATGATGTCACATTTTCCTGCTGTCGCTAAATCCTAGCTATTATGTCATTGCAAAGATGACGGTCAAACCAATTTCAGAAGCAAGGCAACCAGATTAATTTGAATTGTTTCACTTAGAGATTATACATTTTTCAGACAGCAAGAAAGTCTCCCTAATTATGCTGCAAGTTTAGGTTGATGGCTGCCTGAAAATATACAATATCTTTGTTTCGCGTTATCGATGTCCACAAAGAGTGCTCGTCTATCCCGATACACCCAATAAAATCGTTGTTTCCGTGCAGAACTTCGACATCGGGTACAGTTGTTTGTGCTTCTTGTTATCGAGCAGTTTGGGATGTATCCTGGTCCTATTTCATTTAATCAGAGAATTTTACCATCACATAGCGATGGGATTTAGCCTTTCTTAAAAACTCGCTCTGTAGTAGTTCTTTTCATGTGTCCGCTGACATTTTTGAAGATCTCTTATTTTTGCCCATTTTCTTCCCATATTTCCATTTATTTAATGTACAGAGCTGTTATTGTCCACATCGTATAAGATCTGTAAATGAGTGATTACTAAGCGTAGATGCCCGACAGAACTGGATGGAAATGTTCATTTTATCACGTATGCAGAATGAATATATTTGCAGAATAACAGCCAATCTCGGAGGAAATCTCAATATTCTTCTTCCTGTTGAGTTGTTCGGAATCGTTCAAGTGAATGTCCATCAGGTGATGCTCACTGAAATTTGTTGCATATATGTAACACGCAATGCAAAATACTGCCCGATCCTTTCAGCATTAAAATTCGCTCAGTCTCCGTGCGCTGTCCCAAGCTGTTCGTCTTCATTTATCAAAGTATTGAAGTTCATATCATAATGATAAGCTGGCGCATGCAGGGGAATGGCGTGAAGGGAAGGTAATTCCTCGATGATCTGTCAATTCCATTGTAATTGTTCAAAATCACCTGCGCAAGCTTCTTGGCAGATTAAAACTATGGCGGGAGGTATAACTTGTGATGACGATTTATATGGAAGTTGTGACCTCTCGAAGCAACGCACCAGGCGAGTCGCTGTTGCTGCCGACCATTTTCTTTCGTGATCCAAACAAGTCGTCCACCACATAAAATGTTCGACACTGCTTAGCGCTATTTCGCTGAAGGATATTATTCTCGAGATATGCATAATCCACTCCAAAAAGCACTGAAAACATCAATGTTACGAAATCTTATCTTTCATTTCGGTTCATCGAAGAACTGAATCAGCGACCACTAAGAGAGACAACAGGAAATGAATAGAGTTGCGCATTGTAAATAAGGTTGGAGCTGGAAGCGGTAAACAACAGCTCCGATATATGTACACACGTATACAGTGCAGTTTCGTTGCATTTTTTCGTTTCCGCACTCAGCCATTTCCGCCATCAGTTTTGCATTCACATAACTTGCATGTGTGGGTGACTTGATTTTGTTTTCGTTAAAGATGCGGGGCGGCATGCTGGTTTGTAGTTTTCGACACTGAAAATGATTGATGTGCACTTCAGAAGAAGGTATTGAAGCTGAAAATCCGGAGTGGCCATGAGCTCGTGCAATAAGGAATCTTGAAAACCGATTTTAGTTGGGAGTTTTAAAAAATATCAATTGGAAATCCTTTAACAAATTAGAAATGCGTCGATTCATTCTGAAACCGTCAGAGTTTGTCCACTTGAAAGTGTTTCAGATCTCCCTTGTTGTTGAAATTGTCATCGAGGAGAAGTGTGACCGATTCGCGATCGCAGTTGCAGGATGCTCGATGACGGTCGGCTATGTCGATTTGTACTTGGAGCGTGCTGGTTTAATTGGTGACATAACGAATGGACTTTTCAGAGTGCGTCACCGCTTGCATTTTGACACTTTCTTTGCCGAGTTTGTTGAAGAGCGATTTGGTCCAACCGATTTCCTCTCGGCTGTTTCACCTATCGCATAGAGCCAAATTTCAGTATTCGACCCTCTTTATCGGTGTCGTTTTGTGCAAAAATTTGCAGCAGAAATAAATGAAACATATTTCCGCCGACTTCTTGAAAAGTTGATCGATCGATTGTCTTACAGTGTAACTTACAGTGTGCAGTCTTTTCTGTTTTATTACTGAGGTCGCAATGTATCCTTTAGATATAAGTGCTTCACTTTGCAGAATATTGCAAGTGAGCTAGTGAAGCAAATGATTCCATCAAAGGTATGTGCGATGGTACCAAAGCTTATCGATGAAAAAGTAAACTCTCAATTGGGTAACATACCGACAGCGATATCGGTCGGTCAGATTTTAAAAATGCTCGGCGGCCTCGATGGGCTTATCGGTAGTGGAATTAGCCAGGTTGGTGCAAATCAACTTCCTTTGAACCTAACTTCTGAAACTCTTCACTTGAACCTTACCTTTACATGTTCTTCCCAAAGCAACGAAGCAATGCATCGTTAGTGGCAGTGAGCTTCAGCTGACTTGAAACTTCTTTCTGAGTAGATTTGCAAGCATTTGAATCAAACATCCTCTAAATATTTTCAAGAGAGTTCTTACTTCAAAGTAACAATTTTGCAGCAGAAAGATTATCAAAGGATTTGAAGAGGTGAATAGAAAGCTATTCAGCCAAAGCACATAGTGGTTGCTTTGATCTGGTCACAAGAATGGTCGAGAGAGGCGAATTATATGACGGCATGAGAAATAGGCAGTCTGCAATATGCAAAGTAAATTCTCGTTGGATCAAGTCCATATTAACGATGTTTTCAAAAAGTGAATTCCTCAACTTATCTTTTGCAACTTTTCGTTGGTAGAGATCAAGGAAATTATGGCAGTCATCTTTTCCAAAGTGTAATGGCCAAGTGCTTAGAGAAGCACATGGAATTTTCAGCAGCACCGCAGTGGCTAAGCTTTCTACCAAATAGCCGTTGCCCACTGGTTTTTAGTGAAGCTCTCTGCTTTCGTGCTAATCCTTATTATGGCCTTTTCATAGACCCATCAATAATGTACGTCGAAGTACCTTTGAAAGCCAAAAGACTGAAAATTTTGCCGCTTTGGGTTTTTATTTGCACATGTAAATTTTCTATACAAATGGTGGAGCAGAACAATGAACAATAACGATGTAGACAAGTATAATTGTACCTTCATTTGCAGTGTGCCAAGGCATCGCATCGTTGCCAATCGGCCGAGCCACACAAATTGCAGAAAGCGCTCGTTGGTCAGCAGTTAGTGCCATTATCTGGGGGTGCTTATCCCAAGAAAGCACCATTCGTTGCCTCATATGGCGCCACTCAGCATCAACTAATGACCAACCAAACCAAACCAAAACAGCAAACGGATCGTTCTTCCACGCTCAAGAAAACGATACCCACCACTAAAAATGCTTCTATTCCTGGAACCTTGAAAGTACCACTCCAAAGGCCGCCATCTGCCGTTGGACATGACAGTTCACTCAAATTGAATTCCACCAATGGCTCATCGAGCGGTGCAGACGTGTCCGAAGAGATGGCATTGGCAATGCTTTCCGAATTGCTTGACTTAAACGATACGAGAGAAGGCAAATCGAAAAGTCACTTCACGATGGACGATATTAAGAAAATGTTACACAATGGAACAGATAATGAGGTTATTTTTATTGATGAGACATTTTGTATTGTTGAGGTTTTTCATTTATAAGCAATAAAAATACGCATTTAAATCAGTCAACGTCCACCCAAATTTGGTTTGCGAATACATCGCTCGCTTTTGTGATGTTGCAATTGATAGTTTCCTGTATTGAGGTGCTCTTTGAATGGGAATGAAGGAAGAGAAATGAAATGAACCTGTGTAAGCGAGTGATGAGTTCGTCCCAATTGATATTGCAGTGCCTCAAATCGTTCTACTTTTAGGATTCTTTAACACATTTGTTGGATCGATGTGAATACTTCAGCGATTACTAGTAATTGTTTGTGACTACAAATTCTCCGCTCCTTTCCGAAGGTTTGGCTGGAAAAGTTGCTTGATCTCCACGTGAATGAATGAAAGCTGTAAAACGTTTTCGATTATTTATGGTTGGGAAGCCACCCCATTTAGTAAAAAATATGAAAATAACTATCAAATTTTGCATATTAAACCAATTACCAATACTTCTCATCACTCATCAGCATTCCTTTTGTCTCGGATTGTTTACCTATTAACAGGCCTCTTAATGTCGCACTGTATTGGAGTACAGCCGCCCTACATCTCCCAGCGGCAAGAAAATTGGGAAATTGGTTGCGAGAGGGATTTGAACGAAAAATATTGCAACGTTATATTGCAAGGCAAATATATGCTTTGAAGATTTTCTGCGAGAGGTGACTCAAGTTTGCAGGTAAAGTTGCAAAAACGCTCATAACCCTAACAAATAACGCCATATTTTAGCGTTTAATTCGAAGTGAGGTGTAACGATATTTTGTTGACCATCTGTAAGGTGTAACAAGAATGAAGGACATGTGGACAATGAAATCCTCCGTTTTACTTAGCTGCTGACCACAGTTAAATTCGGATTAATGTTCAACTTAATAAACAATCATTTCAGATGAATCGTCGATTGCTATATAAGTTGGCTGAAATGACAAAAAGTGGTGAAACATCCGAAGCTCGTGAAATGCTTGCGGCACTTCGACGAGTGGCTCGTGATTTGGCAAATCGTCGTAAGCGTTCTCCAGAGCAAAGTGTTGTGCCCGTGGTCAACAAATCACCTCCGAGAAGGCGACTCATCAATGCAGCAACAACGAAAACAAACGAAACTCATGAAAGTAAAACGACAAGCAGCAAAAAGAATTCCGCTCCACATGCTGTTGTCCCTCTGCTAAGATCACGCTCGCTGCAGACGTCAAACAAACAACCGATAGTGAATGGCGCTAAAGGCATCCAGCTCACACAAAACGTTACAAAAGCTCATGGCTGTCCAACATGTGCCGGCAGCGTTGTTAGCAGTAATGTAGCTTTGAATTCCGCCCTAAGTGTAGTCGGGAATCCATGTGCTGGATGTCCGGGAGCCGGCAGACGAACCGATCCACTCGATCTCATCAAACAACTAACTCGTACTATTGATTTGGTAAGCTGCTATTCTACCAGCCTTTCAGTGTGTTTCTGATGCGCTAAACAAACTTTACGCATCTGTATCACCATCACATTTTCGATCAAGTTAATGCTTATTTAACTTATATTGAATCTTTTAAATGTTCGTGCTTAGACCAAAATCACTTCACTTCAATGAATTAGGAGAAGCACGAACGGTTGACAACAAGAACTGCTGTTTAGATGAAAATCATCATACCTTTTCGTTACTTGCAATCAGTGAGGTGCAGTATATTCCCACCCTCTTTTATGCACCTCCTTATTTTCAATTTCAATCTCACCTTCAAACACAATCCCCCTTCAGGGAACCTATGGGCTTTCACCATGCTTAAGTTCAAGTCTCGTAGACTTTTCCTTCCCTCTTCTGCTGCACCATAGATTCTTCCA
The DNA here is from genome assembly GCA_022844705.1 of Toxascaris leonina. Taxonomy (NCBI): domain Eukaryota; kingdom Metazoa; phylum Nematoda; class Chromadorea; order Rhabditida; family Ascarididae; genus Toxascaris; species Toxascaris leonina. The sequence continues at coordinate 5,225 of JAARMF010000811.1, read as the reverse complement.
ACTGCTTTCAAATTCATCCTCTCTTCAAATAACTTACTCCATATCGAGATGAGCTAATACAGCCGCTTGAGTGTAAACTCAAAATATTATGCGAAAGTTCCCTGACACGTTGCATTTAAGACAAAGCTGTGCAATATTTACCTGTCGCTGAAGCTTCTTCGGACTATGGCCACGTGTTGGGACTATAGCATTGATCTGAAAGGTGAATTCAGCCTCTTCAATCAAGATCAGACACCGTTTTGTCCACAGCCCACAATCTTCCCAGGTTGTGCCAATTGCATGATCCAAGTGATCGCCAGTGATTACACCATCAATTCTCTATTCTACCACATGCACAGGTCAGCTGGTTTGCTGCTGTTTCTCCTCTGAAATGACTCGTTTAAATGAAGGAAGGTGTCCTCTACGTGACCCCTACCTTCGTGCACAACTTTTTCATTCGAAAATTTTCATGTAAAGTTGACCGCTATCACATTGATTCAGTGTCTCCAAATCGAAAAGAAATAATTCAGTACATTATCTGGCCAATTATTTTGGACAGTACAGCGGCTAATCAGTTAGTATTTGTGGTCGAAGATTTCATTAATAGTAAACGGTACTCAATGTCCTAAATGTATAGAAGTACACTTTTTGCCCAGAAAAATGAGGGATCATTTGGGATGCTGTTATGTGACGAACTATATAAGAACCGAGCGGATATCTTTGAAGGACCTGATGAAAACCGAGCTCATTAATGTGTTCGAAGGGACGTTGCTATTGCCAACAATTATCTTCTATAAATTTTTCTTGGGCAATCGAATCCCTTACATCTTAAATTTTTTCGATACAGTGATCTACTTACAATGAAGACAGTAGAATCGTTCATGTCCTGCAAAGTGGCTTACGATTTATGTTCACTTTGCTTCAAATTCAAACCGCACTTTTGGAGCGAACTGTGTCAATTAAATTTATGACAAATACAACAGAACACAAAACGGTGATATTTTCTGATTTCGGAGAGAGGCAAATTGCCTTCTTTTCGAATATTTCCAGCCTTCTTTTTTACAGATCTTGCGAAGAATTCTACCACAGGATAAATTCTTGCTACCTTGAAATTTTGAAAACAATTCCAGAGCTGGTCTGCTTAGTTTCCGAATCGGACCCGATACACCCGAAATTGGACCTCTCATGCGAACAACATGTCAGGAGGTTGGTTGGCTTCTAACTCTGCAGTATATTCCAAAATGATCGATGCACACGAAACTTTATTCACTACGATGCTTTATTGTGCAAAAAATAATCAGAGGCGCGTTAACAGGGATAAACAACCATGTACAGTGTATCAACCAGTTGAGCGCAAAAACAGTCTTGTGAATGTTTCGGTTATCACCACTATCACTATCAATAGTGATCCCAGGTATAACTGTTTATCAGCTTTAAAATAATACTATCAACGCATTCCTTAAGGTGTTCACAAATGCGAGGAAATTATTGGAAAAGCGAAATTGTGCTGAAGTCAATGTCAAAAGCAATTTTGCTCAAACTACGATCCCTAGCAATTTGTTCGGCTTTGTAACCAAGTAAACACACTCAATGTTCTAGAAAGGCGCTGGCTCGAGCAGCATTTCCCTGTGTGTCGGCGAGTTCTTACCTGCTCTCACAAAGTATCCAAACAAGGCAATCGCTGTCAATATCCACACTGCTCGCGCACCCGTTATCATCCTCTCGAGAGGTATTCACTAGATCGCTACCGCATTTCAAACATCTCTTCTATGCTTCAATTAATGGAAATCGCGCCCCTCGTTAACAAATCGCAGACTTGATGTGATCCCTTTTAATCATCTTTCTTTTCCCACAGTGGAACTCTTCCTAGTGGGTCATCAAACCTCCTTGCCCAAATTCTCCGTGCTCTTCCATCCGTGCTTCTCATCGACGTCTTCTGAATGTCCCTTATTCAAGAAAACTATGCTCGTTTCAATCAGTGAAAGCAACTACGGCAGATTTCGCAATAAGGGGTACAATGTATTTTTCTGCAGTGAATGAAAAAATAACGATCGGATCGACCTTTGCAGCTGCCTTATGAAAACAAATCGTAATTTGGCTCCGCTAATAAAACCGCTGACGAATCTTGCGCTACCACTGAATACCATGACATTGCATCGCTGTAGTGAAAATTCATCGTTTTTATGGCTCTGTTTAACAAAAAAATGTACCCCTGGCACCACTGTCATCGAATCACAGGCTACGAGGTCGATCCAGGCAATATAACCCGATCGGAGAAACCACTATTGCATTCAGTGCATCAGCTTGATCTATTGCAGTGAGCCTATTTCACAGATAAAATTTCAATACCTAGCCAGATTCCACTTGAGATGCTTAAAAAATGAGAAATTTTGAGGAATCGTGCGACAGGAATATATGAAGTGTGCAGCAATTTTTAGAAGTCAAAATGAGAGAATTCAGTCTATAGTTACCGATCTTTTAACTTCCGTCCGATTCGATATAGTTTGCTACCAGTTGGTTTAAGCGAAGGACCGGATATTGCATCCGTAATATGTGTTATTATAAGCAACATTTTTCTGCGTCACCAAAATTTTCTGTTCCCTTTGATTTCTCTCATCTCGCAAATTGGATACTTGCTTGAGGATGTTCAACCAATTTGCGTTTAAGGTTGCGCGACAATAGAGTTCATTGCCGATGCAGACATCTGCGTAACGGGAACATTCACATGCGAAGGGGGCATACCAGTGGGTACTATTGAAATCGTGATGATTGCTGATGTTTGCCCCCAGTCGGTGGGCGGACGTCTCTACGGAGCCGGAAATGTACGTGTACTGCGAATTGCCGAGAAGAAACCGTCGTTGGGATTGCAGCCTGGCACATTAGATCAGTTGGCAGTTCTCGGCAAGGAAATCCTCACGAAGGTTTCTTTTATTGTCATTCTTGTTTTGTTTTATAACCTTGTATGCACAGGTCACCACTTCTCGTAGTAGGTTATTTAATGAGCTGTGAAATCACATCACCTAATTGATTATCCGATAATTGGCAGTGCATTTCGCGTAGATGCTAAATAAGTTCAGACGATCAGCCCCAGTTTCTCATAGCACTCATTACCTCTTATCTGCAGTTACTTTTTCTATGAGATTTTTGAATACAAACTTCCCATCACTTTAGAAAAGGCCGTCTCTGGTCTTGGACAAATTCATGATGGCAGTTTAAGGGTAGCTTAGATCAGAACCTGGCAGAAGCAAAGTGTGACGGAGCAACTTCCGCACTCACATTTTTCCTCACAAAAACGGAGTCATTTCTTTACAACCTTACCGAATTTTCATACACGAAATTGTTTTCTGCAAAGAAATTGTTCTTGCCGGACTATTGAGCTTTGCCTCACAAAAAAAGAAGTTTTTTCTCGATAATTTTGGCATTGGTGGTTTCGGTTCGTAATTAAATGAACGATGTGGGTAAATTTTATGGAGTCCCACTATAAAGGCGGTTAAATGCACACGCATATCTCTTGTCCACAGTGCCTTTCATAAATCAAATTTCAAAAACACAGTCAGCGCTTGTAAATTCTCGAGCTTTACAAGCGGATTTTTAGAAGTGATGAGATTCCTTTGGAGCACGTTCATCTTACTCGGGAGTATTGGAGGGTTATATCGACAATGTGATTTGGACATAGTGCATATATGTAACGCAATGCACATTGCGCAATCTAAGCAGTAAAGGTTCTAAACGCTAACAACATGAAGTGATTTGTTGCAGGCACTTAATGACGCATTAGCAAAAGGCGTCAACGTGAAGATTCCATCTGGCGGTGGTTTACCTTTAACGCTGCACAACACCAATTTCAAGATTATCGAGCATGCCATTCATATATCATCAGATTTCGCTATATCACCATCGCTCTTAAGTGGGTCGGCAAGCTGTCCACGATAGCGCATCCATCGGAACTTGCGATCCTCATTTTAGAGTCGTAAGCAAACGTGATATTCTCAGTTAATAAAACGAAAGTACTCCGCTGAACCGAGATGAACCCCCCGCATGCCAAACTTAACAAATGAATGAAAGGCAAGCCTCCTGTGGCAATATTAGTTATCTTTTTGTTCCGTGAAAAGCCATCTCCACTTCCAATCGGCTCAGCTGTAACCTTCGTTTTAACCGTCGCTAGAGTGCTGTCAGCTTTCGAATGCCTATATTTGACTCCATGAAGCCTCAATAAGCTAAGAACGAGAATCAGCTAACAAGGCCCAGTTCATGAATTGCGAAAATATGAACAGCATCGAGAAGCGCAGTAATTATTTTCTGTACGTCAATTTCAACGATGAAGTTATAGCTCGTCGTACAGCACACTTCAGAACGAATAGCATGGCCTGGCAGCACAAACATTTTCGCAGATAATATTCGACAGCTCTCAAGTGTCTCGATCCAAAAATGATGTTTAACGTTTGCATTTATCCCATCCAATTGTGATAAAACTCCTGAAACGAGCAAAATATTTCCATTCGAGATTATTTCAAAATTATGGAATTATTCTGAAAATTTCAAGAGAAGTGCATCTTGCCAATGGCAACAACACATGGTTGGTGAGGGATTGTTTGATGTTTGCAATAGTGCTTAACACCATCCGATTTACTTGTTACGACAACTCATTCATTATGAGTGGAGTCAAGGGAACAACACAACGCACGTGCTATGTTATATATAGTTGAGTGTTTGTTTGTATCAGTTGTATTCAAAGTGACGCAGCTGCGACAGTCTAGCACAGATGAACTTTTTCATCAAGATACTTTGAGATAGCCTTCAATTTGACTGCGTTTCTCAACACGACGATACTGTCCGAAATGCCTTCAGAATCAACTGCATATTTGTTCGTTGATCATAAAATATTTTCTACAATAAAGAAGCACCTTGAATCATCACCGCATCGCAATACTTTGCAAACATAAAAATCTCGGAGATCCTGCAAACGAATGCATCACCTATATCGCAGCACTATACGCGAATAATTCAATGCCATTAAATAATTAGGCCAATACAAAACAATCTTAGTGCGCATTGATTATCCCATGCATCACGTCGCTCGAAATTTCCGCAATTTTCAGTCCTGTGATCTCCGCTGATCTCATCAGATCGGCCACACATATTGTAATGCTCCCCTTTCTTATATATATGATTATAATAACCCACCAACTCTTCCTTGTATGAACAGAACACTTTTTGAAAGAGTGAGGTTTCAAAGAATTTACAAA